>CM021784.1:11599459-11751872 GCA_011076525.1 Nettapus auritus
GGATTCAGACTATACAAAGTATATTCTTGAATGTTTCCAAATATTTTAAGATATTTTAATCAAGTGTTCCTTAAAGGTCACATCATATTACTGCTGTTTTATTTCCTCATCAGTTAATGAGGTACTGTTTTCTCTCTCTTTTTATTAAAAAAAAAAACAAAAAACAAAAAACAAAAAAACAAAAAACAAAAAACAACAACAACAACAACAAAAAACAACAACAACAACAACAACAACAACAAAAAAACAGAAAAAGAAGCCCAAATACTAGGATTTGGCAACCTTATTTTCTAAGTGTTATTTGCCAAACCAGTATTTATCAGATGACAGCTTAAGAAGTACCTTCTGTAGTAGCAGAATTATACATATTTAGGTTATCATCCTCAAAATTCATAAGTATGTAATTCACATTTCAATAAAATTGTGCTTAATTAAAGATGTTCAAGTCCTTACTAATACAAAGATGACAAAAACTTGCATGAAAGGTGCCTAGAAACCAATTCGGAGCACAGATTGATCTCAAATTGAAAAGAAATAGATACTGATAAAGTTGAAAACTGATGCATTTTGGTGCTTTTCAGTCATGTTTTTGCCTAGGATCTAGATCCCCAAATTCAGCAGACTTTATATCCCTTACATCTATGCAAAATAACATCCACCCTAAATGACAAATCTGTTAGTGTTTACTGCTGCTTTCTGAAAGAAAGCACTTTTAATGTTAGAAGCTAAAGAGAAACCACCACCACGAATCTGTGCTAGGTTGGCTGCTAGCACGCAATACAACAAACCTGCAAAACTCCCCCTGTACACAGTCATGCCTCAGGCACAGCCTCCAAGTGATCAGAGCCTTTCCCCTGGGGTTTGCCAAACAAACAGCAGGTTGAACGCAAAGGACGATGAAGGTATTTGTTGAAATCTGCACATGTTTTTTCTTCATCTCTCAACCTATTACATTTTATCAAGCCAGTGATTTTCAAAGCAGGGTGCATCTAAATGCTTTCCTTGCAAGCACTAAAAAGGAAGCACACACAATTACAAAGGCAGCTTTTCTATCACTTCCTACATAGAACATGAATTCTGATCCCATTTCTCTCTCTCCTTTTTTTTAAACCAGATTTCCTGAAATACTACCCAATATGGGATTTCAGAATCTGACAGTTTAAAAGAGTATTTGCAGAACTAAAAGGAAGAAAACAGCTAAAGCTTAGCCACCATTTACCATAAACCCATTTAGGTCTGAAAAACCCAAGCAACTCCTCATGCTACACTGCTTCTTCTTGCATGATACTGCCTTTATTTTGACATGTTCTGCCTTTCAGACTAATGACTACTGGTAAACCTCTCTAGTTTTCCAGGATTTGTTTGATGGTTTAGCACTGTCCTTTGCATTTTGTTTCTGACTTTTTCCTTGCTTTTATATTCTTCCTTGATTTTGATTAAATTCTAGCCACCTGGAGGTTTTGATGGGCATTTTACACACTTTTTTTTTTTTTTTTTTTTTTTTTTTCCCACAAGTGGGAAAATATTTTCTACATTACTCTTGGACTGCCTGGTTCATTTCTTGTGCTTCTCACGCCTTTTGTTTATGTTGACTCAGAGCCTGATCCAGTTCTCAGTTTCAGTTCAGAACTCCGTTTCCAGTTCTCAAACAAAGCCCTTTGACCACTGAATTCAGAGGGGAAAAAAAATACCAGTGTGACACAAAGACACGGCCTTACCCTGTGGCTACCGAGGTGTTACGCCCAATTTATTCCCAATTTACATCACAAGTTACAGAAACCGGCCTCATTTGTTACTAGCTATCTGGAACCTGTATCAAGTCAGGTTAGAATACTCAAATTCAGGGCCTTCCTTACCCCTGCTGCTCCTTTCCCCCATTGCCTTCTACCACATCTTCACACATTTAACAAATTGCTGTTTCCCCTCACCAACTGTCAAGTAAAACTAAGGCACTTTATAGGAAACACAGTAATGAAAGACTTCCTTTATGCATTTTTTCCCCTAGGCTCACTTGCAAAGACACTGAAATGGTCCCAGAATGCTACAAGATTTCAAACACCAAACTGACAACAGTCAGACTTCCAATGAGTGCTTGGCTGTAAATGCTACCCAAGAGGAACTTAAAGATGATGTTACATCAGTGACAGCTATAATAACTATTTTAATTAAAGAAATACATCTTTTAAGAAAATTGATGACTTTGGAGTATAAATTAAATGCAAAAACTCTTGCAAGCATGAAACAGGACTTTAAAATTGGGGATTAATGAGGGTATTTTTGAATTTTTAGAACATCTGTTCAACACTAAATTCATTCCTCTTTGGAAAAGCTTTTAAAAATTCTCAATTCCTAAGTGATATCTTTACCAATTCTTGAAGCATATTCATCACATCACTGCTGTTAGGAGCGAAGGGACTGTACCGATCATTTGATTTGATTTCCTGATTAACAGTGGGAGGAAATGCTTCTGCTGTACAAGGTGAGTGCAGGAGCTCAGTTACAAAAAGTGGGAATTCAGGAAAACTGATGCCTTTTTTTTTTTTTTTTTCAGAATAGTTGAGATGAGGTTTGGTATTTATTAAATGAAAAGTGTCATGTTCTAAGCAGTGTTTTCCAACTAAGATTTAAGCATTGTTTGGAAGAGTCAATACTTTTTATTTTATTAATGCAATGGTGATGTAACAAGCCTTCCTGGTGTAAATAATTGTTTACTCAGAATCATTAAAAGATGGCTTCCCTTGAAGACTATTTATCCCACAGTTTTTGAAGTTAGATATTGGTATAGACTAGCTTAGGTGTCATGTCATGTCGCCCCCACATCCATTTTCTAAACCTTTTTTAGGGGAAATGAATATAATCAATAACTCATGCACAAGAGTTTGAAGGCTGTAAATATGGACTTGCACAGAGTTTCACAGGGAGGAATATTTTCCTTATTTGTGCTGATTTCCTGATTTTTAAGAGTTGACTGAGTTTCTAAGTCCATCTTTAGCTACTCATATTTCCCCATATTCTTTCAGTCAAAGTAGCTGAAGTGTATTTTGTGAGAGAATAGGGAGGAAGGATGTTTTCAATGATTATTTTCCGTCAAGACAGTTTCCTAATTGTACAATATTTTTGGTGTTTCATAATGGATGTTTCATTTTAAGCATCAATGCCCCAGTATGCTAAGAAGTGCACAAATATATAGCAGAGCTATTGCCTTCCTTAAATATCACTTATGCTGACAATTAAGATGCAAAATTAGCCATTTTTATGCTAACATAAAATTATATGTAAGCAGGAGGCCTTATTTTCCCATAGTTTTAAAACATGAGGCCATGCATGAATGTAAGATGTAACTCATAGTTGCAAGTACTACTGAAGGTTTCTGCATCTGATGTTTGAGTGTCGATGGCATATTTAAATATCTTATCACCTGACATTTTTTGTTTGGAAATAATGAAAACTTATCTTACCATAAGAGCCCTTAGGCACTAAAATTCTACTGAATATATTTATGAATTCAATCTATAGAAGTTATATTTTTTGTTAGTAATTATTTGACAAATCACAACAAATAAACTATTGGCCATGAAATGTTTGCTCGGTTTGCACACTACATGAAATAATGCTTTGACATCATATTGACTGCCCTGAATTTCCTTTGGGTCATTAGCTGAGAAATAAGCCTAGCAGTTGATTCTTGATGATAATTCTTTTCTGAAGATAATTAGTTATTTTTCTTCAGTTAAAACTGAGGAAATAGAGAATAGACATTTTTTTCCCCATTTAACATTTAGTGAAATTCATTCTGTGATAATAATTACTCCCCAAAGGGAGATTAGCTTATTTGTAGGGTTTATGTGGACAGCTATTCCTATTTGGCTGCTTCACCTAAATTTAATTCAGTGATATTATTCCCTCCATCAAGCAAAGTTTGACACAGGGCTACTGGATTGCTCATCACTGACTTTAAGCAGTTTATCTCTTTGCACATTTTGTGAACAGCACAAATTATTAAGTCTTGGGTGCCACTTCTGAGGGCTTTATATGGTCTTCAGTGACGAGAGCTGACCAGCTCCTGGCTCCTGTTTGTTATAGCACCTCTAAGAATAGACACCTATTGCGCAAACGAGCAAATGCTGACTTGCTTCTTAATGGGACCTGCCCTGTGTATTTTCAAGCAGGAATGAAAAGAAACTTGTTGTAAGTCTGATCTCCAACAACCACAACAGAAAATGACAGCAGCACCACAGGAAGGCTGCAGGCATCCTATGGAAAGGTTTATATTAAATGGAAGTCACTTTTAAATTGCAAGGCCTCTACTAAGACCCTTCTCCACAACACTGGAAGCACAGGCGGCCTGTAAAATACTTTGAAATGTGAATCATAGCCTGTGAGTCGAGCTGTTCCATTTAATCTCTCCTCCCTTACTACAATTTTCTGAATTTTTTGGGGGCAAACTTTAATCAATTTGTTCTGTCCTCTTTTGGACATTCAAATTTATTTGAATATTGAAGTTTAACATTGCTCCCAGTGAAGCACCAACAAGAATTTATCCTTGAGCTTGGCACGTCTCACTGGTTTGTCCTGTCACTCCTCACTTGACTAACTTATCTGTACAATTCACAGAAGCTAAGTTGGGTGCAAAACTGCCTGGATCACACAGATATGAACCTGACCTTGCACTGAGCTAGTTCCTCTCTTCAATCTAAAATCTTCATGCTCAAGAAAACATTTTTTCGTTCGTGAAGATAAACTAGTGTTACAATTTCAGTAGCTTCTGCAGTACTTACAAGCTCTGATTTTTTTTTTTTTTTTTGATAGCAAGAAATGACAAAATGTGCAAGATATGAGTCACATCACTTCTAAAGGTGCTCACATACTATTCTGAAATCCTCTACACGCTAGTCCAGAACATGTCTGATAAACATCTTTACCAGGTAGAAAGAAAGTTAGGGTTGTTAGTTGCCAGCACTATTACAGCTAGAGGGATAATTATATTAGTGACTGGAGATAGTCTTGAAGCATCTTTCCTTTTGTGACTCCAAACTAAAGGTTTATTTTTTATTTTATTATTATTATTGTTGTTTTTATTTTCCCTTCACCTCCTTGAATCTACAAAAGTACTGAGCAGAATTTGAGAATAGCAAGCTGGTATCCACTACCCTTTTAAAATTCCCTACTTCAATTTTTACATTTTATTATGTTTCCCTCAACATAATTTGTACACACGTATGCACTTATGCACATAAAACAGTGTTTTAAAGTAGCATTTATGGAATTTTATGGCAATTCAGAGCAGGCTAATGAATTTAACCATCTTTGGGCAGGAAACATTGCCAGCCACAAAGTTTTTATGTGACTATCTTTGCTGCTTCAAGATAACTAGAAGGCATTTTTTTAACTAAATGATTTTGTGTTGCTCTCATTGATGATGTATAACTCCATTTACAGTTGTAATCTGGGTAACAAAATGAATAATCTATCATTGTACTGTGAATAGCAAATTAACCCAGATAAGTGTTGAACATCCAATCACAATCGTTAAGTAACCAAAAGACTAAGATTGGTGAGGACACATTGGAAGCAATTATAACTAATGAATACATTAACTCCAGGCATAAGAATGGCATGGCTGATATTCTAGTCCATCAAAATAAAATTAGATTGGGCGAGAGCAGACATCATGGAACAGTCTCTGAAAATAAGCAATTATTTCATGACTATAATTATTTTTAAGAGAAAGCTTCCTAGCAATGATGTATGTATTACATCATGGACAACCTGGTGGATTCACAGAAAGCAATGCTGTGTAAGAATAGAAGACAAGCATTAGAGAATATGCTGCGATAAGCAAACACCACAAGAGATGAGCAAGAAGGAAAGACAAAATAAGTTACAAATACTTTCCCATATAATTCCCAAATTGTTAATTAGCTGATGTGAAGATCGATTATGTATTATACTAATTACTTCAATTAACATGTAAGGTAATAATATAGCAGCATATTGATTGAAAAGCCTTAGCAGCATCAAACTGGTTTCCAAACATCACAAAGTAATTAAATGCTTGTCTGTACACCTAATATATAACAAAAGAGAATCACTAAGTTTATATTAAA
This sequence comes from Nettapus auritus, assembly GCA_011076525.1. NCBI lineage: Eukaryota > Metazoa > Chordata > Aves > Anseriformes > Anatidae > Nettapus > Nettapus auritus. The sequence goes on from CM021784.1 coordinate 11,605,567, forward strand.
AGGTCATTTCCTCAAGCATAAACCTTGCTTGAGGAAGCAACGTTACCACCTTGCTGAACAATAAAATGTTTCATCTACCTATTCACTGGGTCTCCTGCTAGAGTCCAGAGTTCATCAGTGCAACTACTTTGTTAAAGTAAAAGTAAAGAATAAATCAGCTTGGAAGTTGCATATGCATCTCTGCTCATTCCAATATCAATATTTAGCATACCAGAGCAAGTAATGATTTTTTGCTTCTATGAGACTGCAACATTCATTGACAGCTTTAAGTGAATAGAATTAGATTTGGGATTCAACTGTTTTACCACAATTAATTGACAGACTTCTTCATCTGATGGCACTTTGCAGGCTGTATAGGGTTAAACAGCTAGCCAAGCATTGTATTAAATAATCACTCAATCCGATTAAATGCCTAGTTCTTCCCCACAAATGCAGGCAACAGTTTGTTTACATAAAACTCACATGATTATTTTTTTCGAGTTATTTTAAAATAATACTATTCAGCTTTCCAGTATTCAAGAAATAAGATACTGTTTGCTTGTTTATTATTCTAGATACAACTAAACAAATCTCAAAGATAGAACAAACTCAGGGCAAGAATTAAACCATGATATTCTACTGGAAGAAATACAGACTGAACCTTCATACCTACAACAGCTTAGCTATAAATTAATTTAGCTCCAATTTTCGGTAGTTAACACTTACAGTAGGTGCTGAAAATTAGACATTAAGGCCCGTACATTAGCCATTCATCATTTGCATTAGATACTGAAAATTAGACTTTAATGCCTGAGCATTAGGCATTCACAGTGACTTCTGGAGTTGCACTGTTTTCTTCACAAAAACAGAAGTCCAGCAGTATGAAAGCTGGAAGCAGAACCAGTAACTACTTAACACAAATTTGGACTGGAACCACTGATGTTGTGTTATGCATTAGTGGTAGCTCATTTCTAGTTCTTTCAGAATCAAAGTAACCCACCCAAACTCAACCACCACATTTTTTTGGTTTTAATGTTTTAGAGTTTGGCAGATTTCAGTCATGCATCTATCTACTCATGCAGCTAGATCTTCTAAAATTCTAGCATGTATTTGGTCCCTAAATAAAACTGGAAGATTTTTTAGAAATGCTGTTCATTTGATGTCTTACATTTCATTATGAATGGCCATAAATCAGTATTACCTATTAACTATTCATTTCCAAAATGGTGTACACTATAGCAGTATGGTTTCTTTTTCGAGACTTATTTTTGCTGAATTTCAAATCTTTACATAATAGCCAAGTTGGAATTACCTTAATTAAGAATAACAGGGAAAGATTGATTTTACTTAGCTGAAATAACTTGATGTCTTCCTTGTAACTGGTTACCTGTCAGTTTTTAATGGGCTCGTAATTACTCATTTTATCTTAAGGCAAACAGCACTAATGAAGTTTTTAAAACATTGTCACTGCAGAGCTACTATTTTTGTTGTGGGCCTAATACACAAGTATTTAAGCCATAAAACTGGAAAAAAACTCTCAACTTGATACATTAGCTTATTCTGGTTTTGACAATATGATTAAAATTGCTATGAATCTTTCTCCGCCAAAAAGTTACGCCAAAACATTGAAAATGCTGAGTATTGCCATTTGGAGTCTAAGGTTTCTTTGAACAGAAATGATCAATTTATAATATACAAGGTGGCAAAAATGTTTAGAAAAAGACGTCTGGCAAAAATAGCATAACTGATTCAAGGAGACTGCAATACAGCATGGGCCTTCTAGCCTTCACACCTCCTGAAGAAGCAGGCATCAAAATCCTGAGGAGCTGCGTCTTCATTTCTCCCAGTTCTCCAAGCTGCATGTAGTTCTCCTAATTCTCAGTTGAATCTTTTAACTTTTTTATTTTAAAATAATTTAATTAATTTAATTTAAATTTAAAAAGTTCTTTAAAACAAAACAAAACAAAAAAACAACTATTTAAATAGACAGATATAAATAGTAGTTATATCAACAGGAGAGTTGAGTTGTATTTCACTCCTTTGAGGCAAGGAAAATACACATTCTGGTCCCTTCTACCTGGTTCTTAAACTCTATAATTTGATTTTTCTAGGCTTCAGTGATTACAAAAACCTTATAGGTTTTATAGATTTCCATAACCTCCTAGTTAAAAAATAAGAAATAAAAATCAGCCTCTGCTACCACAACAGACTGGAAATACAAAACTGACACAGAGTCAACTTTTTACTTTGTCTGCTCAACCCAAATATGAAGGGGGAAAAAACAACTAATTTTTTGAGATTTCAGTTTGTACAACCGTCACAAAAATCTTGACTTTTAAATGCTATATATCTGATATGAGGTCACTGATGGGGAATGAATAAAACATTCTAACCTGTTATTCTTGTAGTTACTTTTCTATTTATCATAATACTTTAAAATAGACTTATTATTTATTTACTTTAGTTTTTCAGTAAATCTGCTTTTTTAATGCCCTGCCTGAGCACATTTCTATTTTGGAGGATTATATGACCTCTATTCCTCAGATTGTTGAATGTTATCACTTGAAAATCCCTAGTTTTAGTAGACTATTCTTAGTATTTTTATTCTACTTTTTATTTCTTAAATTCCCTAGACTAAAGTATGACCAACTCAATATGACAGACCTAACTACAGTTACTGGGACCATCTGAAAGAGAATGCAATAATTTGGTTAGAATATCATCAAGTCCAACTGCCTGACCACTTCAGGGCTAACCAAAAGTTAATGTATATTACTAAGTGCATTAACTAAATGCCTCTTGAACACTGGTAAGCACAGAGCGTCAACCACCTCACTAGGAAGCCTATTTCAATGAGAAAAATACAGATGTATTTTATAACAGTGATCACATCAAATTTTAGAAAAGCAAACAAAAAGCACATTACCCCAGAAGGGTATGAAAGGTCAACAGCTGATTCCCGTTTGTTCTAGGATGCATCACTTGTGAACAATTTTTCTGCAGCTACTAAGCATTTTATTTTGACAATTAGAATTAGTTCTGAGGATGCACAAGAAGGAAGCCCTACATCATAAATCATGCAGAATAGTGTCAATCTTCTAACATTTCCATCACTGAGTCATCTTCCTTATGCTAAAAGCTCAGCTAACCAGGGCATTCGCCTACCATTGTCTGCCTTCACAGCAGTTATACTTTGGCCTTTAAATATCATTATTTCAAGTATAGCATACCATTCGTTGCTTACCAAAGCAAAGCTATTTAGGCCAAGGTCTTCACTCACCAAAGTATATTTACTTTTTTTTAAAAAAATAAAATAAATAGTGACTAGTACATCAGAAGATTTCCATAGTGAAAGTATATCCACTTCAGTCAAGTTCAATGCTTGTATAAACTTTACTGCTGGTTAACAAACAAACTGTTCAAGGCTAAGTTTGACTGTTGAAGTGAAGGACACAATATACTGGAGCTATCTAAAGAAACACTATGGCATTAAATTTGTAAGAAATTTAAAGCTTTCTTTAGTAAAATGGAAATGAAGCAATGAATTTCTGCCTTAAAGTACAGATTTCAGATTTTCAGCAGTGGTAGGGCCATTTATACATGAGTTATACAGAAAAAGTGAATGTGATGCAGGAAATGAATGCTTGTCTGAATTCCCATTGATGAAACATTCTTTACTATTTAAAACAATGCATTTTGATTTTATTTTCTTACTGCAAATTACAGAAATACTGAAATCTCACTGGACTAACACCACTGAGACTAAATGTTCAATTTAGTTATTTTTGAAAACACAAGTGAAACATCTATGTGGCTAAATTATATCACCTAGCACAGCAGACCATATTACAGATTAGGTAGGATTCAGTATATTATTTACTGAAATAACTTCTAAGTTCAGGCAAAAAGGTTGACCCTAATGTGATTGGTTAAAATATATACATATACACACACATTAAATATCTTCACCACCTGCACTAAATGCCCTTGCTTGCCTTTTATTGGTCTCTATGAAAAGAGTTAGTCACTAATAAGTCCTTTATATTTGCCTAATACTGCTCATTAGCTTCATTTGTACATTCCACAACTGCCAAGAATGGCTCTACTAAGCCTATTTTATGTCAAGAAAGGCACGATTTCACCTCAGTTTAAGGAAAAGTACAGCTTTTTTTCTTTTTCTTTCTCTCTCTTTTTTTTTTTTTTTTTTTAATTCTATTTATTTGAATGCTAGAGTGCTGGTGATGTTTTCAGACCTAGGAATTTGATATTCCTGCACAAAATCAGTAATCTAGTCTGGTACACACATCTGCCCTGGAGAATTACTGGAAGGACCATCATTATCTTTTGCATGAACTAACAGGCTAAAGCTTCTCACTATGTAGAAAAGACAGTAGCACCAGTTAACATTTATCTTTAAGCCTTTGCTGGAAAACCTACCATTTATCATTTGAGATTTCTTGTAACCTCAGGATAATGTAAACAGAGTAAATTTTGCAGCTGGAATTTACTTATCTGTCCCTATTGTAAAAAAAAATAAAATAATAATTTGATGGAGGTCTTATGTAGTACTTAAGAAGATCTGAAATAATTTGTTTTAACAATCCCCAATCTGAAGAGTTTTAACCACATTAGAACAAAATTTGTAACTATCCCTTTCAAAAAAATTAATTGTGAAAAGGTTTCACCACTTATTATTATTAAAAGACATTTTAACTCAGGACCAATTATTTCTATAAAGCAAATGCAACTTTACAGTTTTGGTTCCCATGCAGTCCTACAGAAAAAGTAATAATGACAGGAGCTCAAAGGTCCATTTCAAATATGAATTAGGCACTGAAAGCTTTCACAAAATATGCACTCCTCTATATGCTGCCTATACAAAGTGTAAAACTATATACTAGAACACCTAGAACATAAAACTGTGCCTTTACTTCAGCATATGTTTGAGTTGTAAGATAATGTGCTTCATTACAAGAGGAGCATTCCAAATTCTTTTGAAGTCAACTATAAGACTTTCATAGATTTTGGTAGAAATGCAGTTCACCTAGCCCTAAATATCAGGTCCACAACGTGTCTGATTTACTGTATCACGGACACTTAGGCTGAAGCTGCACTGATATCAATGACAGTTTTCAAGGGTTCCAATTTAAATTATCCCATTTTCAACTGAGACACATTCACATTGAGATAAAACGCAGCACAAACTGCAGTTTTATCCATAGCCCTATTCATGTATTTTGAAAGATCTCCATGACCTACTACAATTAAAACATCAGCATTAGCTGCACACCACGTAGATATTTTGCTTGGAAGGATGATTTTAAGTACACTTGACTCTTGCCATACAAAATAAAATAAAAATTTCTAAATAGAAGTAATTCCATGTCTACATTTTATTGCAATCAGCCAGAAAAACAAGAGAAAAAGATATATAGTTTTTATATTCCTAATCATAAAAACAGCCTTCATTTGAAGCCTATACTTAACCTTTTTGTATTAGTGCAATTTGCTGAAAATCAGAAACACTGAAAAATGAAATTGAGCTTAAAAGTGTTCTTGCTTGTCTGAAAGGAAACACATCAATACAGCATCAGGCATTTCATTATATTAAAATTTTTCTTCTGTCTTTTTCTCTTTGGATCTTTGCCCTTCTGTAATTATACCACATTATTTTTCCCTCAAACAAAAAGCCAGAGGTTTTCAGGCTCTGTTCTCAGACTGATTTTCTCTGAAAAACATTAAGTCCAGCATTAACTACTAATGAGTGCCCTACCTGGGTATGGGTAGCACTCCAGAAAGATGAAACTGTCAGCATCCAGTTTTGAATTATTTTCTAGGAGGACATGAACCATTAGACCACAGTCAGGATCTAAGCAACAATAAATACCAAATAAATAAATTATATAAATACCAAATACACAATCAGATAAGATCAGCGGCCTTTGTTGTTGTTGTTATAAAACAATTCAGGAACTGCTAAAATGCTCCTTCTGTGAAGTGCTTAATTTAATTAGCTTATTTGTAAAAAACAAAAAAAAAGTTAATTTGTAATTTTTATTTTATTTTTTTCCATTACTCTAATGGTATAGAGGGTTTAAAGTATATTTCTGACTTCCAGTCTCTCCTGGTTTAAAAAAAAAAACAACTTCATAATAAATTCAGTATTTACTGTGACAGAGAAGCTTATCAGATGCATGAGACAAAAGTTCAAATCTGTCTGAACCTATGCCTTTAACCCAGATTTCTCATACACTAAAATATTTATTTCTCTATGTATCCACAGACTTTATTTCCAAGGACTCTTCTTTTGCCCTCCAAAAATAGGAAAATTTCACATGAAATGACGGAAAATTTCCCAGGACATGAGGGTGTTGAAACATACCAATGTTCTCAGCACTTCTGCTTCCCTTAACAATAGTTCAAGTATTATTGTCTTGGGTGCTACCAACATTATTACCTCTAGACACATTAATGGATCTTGTATTAATATACTGTCAAGAAGTCACCATACAATTCTGCAAGTAGATGATACAGTTACCATCACTTCCATGGATTTTTAAGTTCTCTCTCTATTTTTTTTGGAATGGATTCCTTCTGACAGCCTTGGTTAGTGGATAGCACTCAACTACCAGATAGCAATACCATTCCCTGTATAAGCATAAGGAATCAAAAGTGACACAAAGCCAGTACAAACAAGCAGCCTCCACCACTTCAGAGGAAAATGGCAGGCCTCTCTTTTATTTCTCTTCAATGTTTCATGAGAAGTTATCTTTTCTAACCAGAGAATGCCTTCTCCTGGATTGAAAACCCCTTTTCTCTCATTTTGTATTTTTGTATCCCCTTTTTTCTGATGTCTTATTCCAATCTGTCTAGAGTTGAAAAAACACTGCAGACAACTCTAATTTTAGTGATCTTGTGATTCCCAGCTGAATTGTTATTAAAACCTGAAAATCTGATTAAAACAGAAAGGATTTACATACACCGATTTAAAGGAAAACCAGCTATCTGCATTAATAACTACATGAAGCTGAAATTGTTGTAAAAATCTGAATATAAAGTGATCAGGACTTGCTGCCTGAAAATATTCATCTTGTTCAGGCCAATCACATACCAATATAACAATGCCTATCATGTTAATCAGGATTGTATTGTTCTTGTACCCTGTTCTATTGTCTTGTTTTACAGTTAGGCTTTTGTTTTACATTTTATGCTTGGCGAGTAGACCATCATTTCCAGTGTTCCCTGACAGAAGTTATCCATATCTTCTTTTGGAAACCTTACCCAATAAGTTTAGTGAGGACTTTTCAGGTTAATTTAATAACTGCGAAGTCATGAAACTAGAGGAGCAACTACTGATGAGGACACAGAGGCAAGATTAGATCCATTAATCATGGCGTATGAAGTGTTCTCCTTCAACTCAGAGATAGAATACTACTACACTATCCGTGTGGAGAAGCACCAAAAGATGATTCTGGGACTATGCTCTTGCTATCCTACAGAGGATATCTGAGGTACCTCTGAGAGTTGGTCCATTTTTTTCCCCACATATGCTTATCCATGCTGCTGAGGGTCTGAGCTGCCAGCTACTCCATCTTCCTTCTACAAGGAGGAAAGAGCAACCTTGGTGGCGGCCCTAGCATCCTTCTTAAAAAGCTGCTGTATATACAGCATGAATATCTAAACTGACTTGTGGGCAAGAGCGTGGTTGTAAACAGACAAGGGATAAAATGGATGCTTGGGGCCAAACCCAAAGACTGTACTTGAAGGCTCACTGAACAAGCAAGAATGGCATAGACATAGCCAACCAGTCCCAAGCATGAACTAAACTTCTGTATAAAACCTGAACAAAATCATTTTACTTCTGTTTTTTTCCCCCATATCTTTTTTTTTTTTTTTTCATTATTATTAATATTTTAATTTTTTTCCCCTGCTAGCTTCTAGAGCTTTCTAGTTTAGCTATTCATTCCAGGAACAGAAAAGTCACATTTAATCTAATCCATTGATGTAGTTCTGAAGTCAGGATGTATCAACCACTGTGTTAATAAGACAGAGTTTTCAATGGCAGCTTTTTAACGATATTCCAAGAGACCGTTTCTCTGTGCTAACATGTACAAATACAAAGGAATGCATCAGTAATAATAGAAACGTAATAAGGAAACATTTAAAATTAAATTGTGGTGGATCAAGAGTAGAACAGTACTTTTATTCCCTTTGGATGCATTTGTAAGTTAATCTAATCATCATTCAGCAGTAGATACAATTCTAGTCTACATCAAAGCAACTAAAATACTGCTTTGATGGTTTAATAGTAGCTGGCAGTGTAATGACAGATGGCCACAACCACAACCTAATTTGAAACAAGCTGCAATCTTGGTTGAAGACAGAACTCTTTGAAATGTATTCCTTTGAATGAAGAAATAAAAATCGAGACCAGACTATAGTAAACTTTGAGTACTATGCTTGATATACCTTCCTCATTGACACTGCCTTTACCAGCTGCTTCAGTGAGTATATTATTCAATGGCAGCAATAATATTGCTGTTTAACATTCATTTGTGTTAATTCACGAATATGAACAAAAAATGTCATTGTAAGAATTGTAATTGTAAGAATTGTAATTACAAATTGTAAGAATTGTAATTACAAATGTCATTGTAAGAATTCTGCAAGACACCACACAAGTGCATTAGCATAGGCTCTTGAAAAATTAAGAAAAACACAACATGATCAGCCACAACGGTGTGGCTTTCATTGCCATGCCCTCCATTACTGGAGGCATCAAATTTTCCTTACTAGACAAGAAAAAAAAATGAGAAGAAGTCATTTTTTTTTTCTACAGTTACTTTCTGTAAGTAATCTACTTCAGAATTTCTTTAGCAAAAACTTACTATAACTGTAAGATTGCCAAAACTGGAAAAAAATAATTACACGCACTACAAGTTAAAATTACAAAGTGCAACAGAAATTGCTTATATGCTCCAAAGTTTCACAGCAGATGAGGCTTACAAAATATTACGGTTTTGTTATTTAAGGGAATTTATTTATTTATTTTTGCTTGCAAAATATAGTTTCTAAACTTGATCACAGTGAAGACAAAGCATCATTGAGTACTAAGGGAGTTACTCAAGTATTCATAGTGAAAGCGTTCAACACTGCTACACAAAAGAAGCTTGAAGTCACACAAATGTTCCACGTTTCTCTGCCTCAGCTTTGTAATGTGTAGACTACATTCCATATTCCACTATAATAGCAGCCACCAAAGTTCTAGAATGTTCAGGAATTTAAGGGCAATGAAGAAATGTGTAATTTTATGGGGGCTATTTAAACTAACTGGCTTTACAGATGAACTTTTCATAGCCTGTTGCATTACAGCATCAAGTGTGGATGGAATGGAGGTGGGTGAATGCATGTTCCACCACAATGCAGCTATTCTGACTATACTTGCAAAAGATCAGTTTCATAACTTTCCACAACCTGTCTGAAAACCTTAGTGAAACACTAACTAGGAAAAGCATTTTTCTTAGGAAGAAATATTCCCCCATCACAAAGAGTAGCAAAATATACTTACCCTTCAAAATATTTTCTGTATGGCATTAAAACATAACTGCTTTGAAATTCAGTAGGTTTCTTCAGGGAAATAGTATAAAACATAACAGATTAAAAAACCCTTTCATGAAGCAGTGAATTAAATCTACTTGTTATCAAAATTCTGTGAGCATTCACGAAGAAGAGAAAAAATTTGTAAAGATTAATTGGCAGAGACAAGATCTGCTCTTAGTAAAAAAACAAACAAAAAAACCCACCCTGTAAACTACAGTGAATCAGAGAACCAATTTCCTACAGATCTTTTACCCCAAAAGCAGCAACATATTCCTATAAATGAGATGTAAAGAATATATTATTTTGGATCCTTATGCTACTTAGTTGGAAAACGTATGGGCTTAATAAACAACTTCAAATGATATCTTTAAAAAAAATATAGCTGCCCAGCAACACATTGACTACAAGTACTGTAGCAGAAAGTCTTGACACTAGAATAAAGATTAAATGCCTTATCGCTCAAATGAGTTGTCTCTAAAGTTCTGTTGTTAAAATTAATAGGTGGACATTCTGTCAGCTTTTGAAACACATCTTCCTACAACTTTGAGGAAATCTTGACAAAATAGACAATGTATTGGATCAAGGATCTTCAGATTTTTACTACAGACCATATTCCATGTAGCTCTCCTCTTAGATGTTTTTATCTTGTAGTGATTAGTAGTTTTACCACAGAAAGAAAGAAAAAAAAAAAAAAGCAGTCTATGTATTTCCCTTAATTTTCTTAGATTTTGATATGGTATGGTTTGACATTTCAGAGAAAAGAATGAACTGGTTGATATAATTCTAGGCATTAGAAATATAGTTTGACACATTTGACTTTAAAACATATTGCTTTGAAACATATGTTGTCCTTTGTATTACTGCACAACCCTATAAGCAACATATTTAAAATGAGTTTATTGCACTGGTCTAAATAACACTAACTTGTTATAACACTGTAGATAACCATCTACAATCCAGTTGCGCTACTGCTTAAGTGGTACAGTTCTCCCATAGCTAGTAACATGATGGTCATCCCAATTTACAATTTCCATACAGTTGGAATGAAAGCTCTGCAGACAAACCACCAATTCCACAATCCCTGCCATCAAAAGAAGTTGATCACATGCAGAGATCCTTAAACATATGATAACCTTTCATTGTGTTTTATATTGTTTTACACTAGACTTAAAAGACTGCCAGACCTTTGGGAACCTCTAGCTGCACTTAAACTCTGGAGTTCAGGGTGAACATTCAAGAGTCATTTTTTTTGTACTTTTAAAACTGCTTTACTGAAGAACACTCAAAACTTAAGGTGAACCACAGGGGTTCTTAGAAGATTTGGAAAAGTTTGTTACTTAAAATGGCCAATTAAAATTAAGCAGCCTCCTAAAGCCCTTTTCTTCTACTCTACAAAAATAATTAACTGTAATTCTGTCATATGCCCTCATTTTCAGCTTGGGAACCATAATCCAAATTCCAGCCCATTATTTTCTTACCAAGTTTATAACAGAGAACTTGTTAAGTGAATGAGGTGGTCTTAATACTATACATACAGATATATAGCCTCAGTTCTCTGCATGACATGGAATTATGCTGTAAAACATACATAGTCTTGTAGCTGGTAGGACCTTAATACAAATATGTCTCTCCACAGAAAAGTACCCCAAAATAAAACCCAAGAACCTTGAACATTTGTTATATATTCTTCCTTTTTTTTTTTTTTTTTTTTTTTGTGAGCACTTAGCAGGTTACCCTTTGTTTTGATTTCTTTCTTGAAGTCTAATTATTCCATATGTCCTTTCATATTTTGTCTGATTTGTAACTGTATTTCTCATTATCATTTTTTGATGATATGTTGCTATTTCCTCTGGTTTCATTCTCTCTTTTATGTTTTGCTTGTACAAAATTAATTACATTGTACCTTCAAGCATAATTTTAACAGTGTCTCCATTGCACTGTCTGCCTTTAATTAATGCTCTTCTAATGTAGGTTTTAGAGCCAAATGGTGCAATATTCAGAGCATCAAAGAAACAAAAGATCTAACAAAGCTGAAATGAAAGAACCAGACATAGCAGCAGACAACATATTCTCATTTGAAAAATATCACGTCCATTTTATTTTAGAAACAATCACCCAAATTTATGGTAAAGCTCACTCCAATCTGGGAGTTAATCTGTAATTTATGAAATGAGATTAATTTCTGAAATGTTAGCCCATCCACTACACCTCCCTAATCCACATCCCTGTGGTGGGATTTTTTTTAAATAAAAATCTGGCCAGACCCAGAGTTCTCCTATCAAATACAAGTATTCATACACTCACCCAAAGCCTGAAGGCAAAGAGCATAAGTGTTCTGTTGGTGGTCTACTCAAGAAGACAAAATCTATGGATTGGACTTCTTGCATGTTTTGAAATTCCTAGTGTTCTCTAATCACTGACCTAATGCATATTCAACCAGAAATCTAAGCCAGTGAGGTATATAACTTGTTATATGGAATTCCAGCTTTTAGACTAATTCAGATCTTTGCTTTTTGAGGTACTTCAAAGCTAAACCCTGTGTGTTTCTGTTTCTACTAGGCTTTTATTATTATTATTTTTTTCCTTTATATGAGGTCAGGAGTTTTCTTCTCACTAACTTTCCAAAATTCATTTTAAAAATGTAGAAAACATGAACAAAAGTGAAGTATTACATCTTTGAGCAGTAAAAAATAATTTGTCAGTTATACACAACTATTTGCCTAAGTGAACTCAGGTTAAGGGAGTAGTGGGAAGCCTGGACCTGCTTTTAGCTGGATATTCAGGTAAAAATGACAATGCCATTTATTAAAAACAAACGTATTTTACAGTTGCAGAACCCAATGAGCAATAGTGTTTGTATAAACCAGACTGATTTTATTACATACAAAAGTGGTACATATTTTTCAATATGACCATTTTTTGGGCCATAATAAACAGAATATTTTAGAAGTAGATCATTATGGTTAATTAAAACATTAGGGATTTAGTTTCATTGGATAGAGCCACTCCATTTCAGAACAAAAGTATGCATTTGTTTTTATTTTTCATTTGTGATATACAGGCTTCACATTAAAAAAAAAAATCACTTAGAAGGGAGGGGAGCTGCCTGACAATTATTGTGATGGAATATATTTTAATGGGGACAAAACCTGTCCTGGGATTTACATGACTGGCTATCACTGACTTTGATCAGCACTGTACTCATACATCAAAAGACATAACTTGTCCTAAATCACTTTTGCTCATTGTTTGATAACCACCAGCCAATTGAAATGGAGTTTACACACTGTAATCACCTGCTTACATTGAGCCCAAGTATGCAGAAATCACTTGAAACAAGCTTCTGGAATTTTATTTGCCTTTTTTTTTTTTTTATAAGTAAGTTTTGACACACTATGTATGGAAAAGAATCAAATAAGCTTTGTAATAGAATAGAATAAAAAGTAAAGGAAACAAAACTAGGTGGGTCATATTTAGAGCCTAGCACACTTGACAGTGTCTCTTTAAGGTGAAGGAATAATACAGTCAAAGTTCCACCTTTCAGAGTCAAGAGAACAGTATTTCAAAGCATGACATTACACAGTCTCGGTCTTTTAAAGAACACAAAAAAAACCTTTGATTTCAGAAACAAATGAAAGGAAAAAAATGTGACTCTGAAACAAAGCACTCCACACATGTATATTTTTAGTGCCATGTGTTCAGACTAAAGAGCCATATGCCCTCACATTAGTTAATACAGGAAAAAAGTATTTCCAAATCACCTTTGAAATTTCAATTCTTAAACAGTAAATTTGAAACTAGTCAGTAGGAAGGGGCTAGAAACATTTTGAAACGTTAAATACCTTAAAACACCCTTTGTATCTCAGTTTTGCTTTCATCCATGATCTTTTTCTTTGAGGATTTAACAATGGATTTTTATTATTATTATTATTATTTTTTTTTTTTTTACTCCTGCAGCTTCCTTCTGGAGCCCTAAACTTTCCATACAGTCAGAAATATGGCGGTTACTTTTCATATCCCAAAAAATCAAAGTGTTCAGAGAAAAACAAAGATACAATTTAAATTATTGCCTTGTAGATGTGGTTGAATTAGTTTGTTCTCTTCAACCTTTGCTAATATTTGTTCTTCTAGGAATAACAGTAGTCATATAATAGTGTTATATCACCTTGAATCCAGAATATATTCCTTTTACTTCTGTATCTTAGAAATAAACACTTTCATACAACGGTATTTTATGCCTCAATAACTTTCATTGTTAATGGGACAAACATTTAGTTAAAGCAGCATTCCACACACAATGTTATCTGGGTAACATCAAACGCAAATACACAGCACAGAAGAGATTGAAAGCAACAGAAGAAAAACAAAAGATGCATGAGATCTGATTTGGGAATCAGTAAAATGTTGGGACAATTAAAAAAAAATATATATATATATATATATTTAATACTCACCAATTATTAAAAAAACAACCAGCTAGTTTCAGATTATTTTAACTTTTTTCAAAACATTTTATCAGTCGTAGTACTCCTCTTGGCAAGTGTTCAGAACTAACTTTTTTTTTTTTTTCCCCCTCCCATAGCTTCACCTAAAAAATCTGAGGTAAATTTACTCTAACCCAAGCTAAATGATCGAGATTAACTGACCTCCCAGCTCTCTGAAGTTTTCACTAGAGAGAATGATCCTGAAGTTGACAAGGTAGCTATTTTTTCTGATTAGGTCAGACAACAGCTATCACTTCAAACAATATTTCATCTCCCAGAACAAAACATCTTAGAGCTTTGTCAACTTCACGGTGCCAACCTTTATGACTCCCTAAGTCATATTTGTTTCCTCATTTCTAAAAGAGCATTTGCCAAGTGAAGCTCACTGAACAAGCTGGCTCAACTTCTTAGCTCTTGCACTACATCAAAGCATGACTATCAATTTCTATCAACTATTTTTTCAAATATTGCCGGTATTCAAACTTCAAAGTTCTTCCCTTTACAGTGAGAAGTCCCAGGTCACACAAACTGAGCTGCACCCATAGGACAGACTGGGTGTTTTTGCAATGAGCTTGATGGAATGGGTAGTCTCCCAAGTGCATATCCTACCATTGGACTGTCTGTCCGATGTGTATCACTATTTTTAGTCAATACTTGTGCTTCCAGACAAGCAAATATTGAAGAGGAAACAGTGATTCCACAAAAGAATCCCATACAGTTGCTAGATTTACAGTTTTAAAACAAGATTCACACAAGGCACACAGCAGGATGGGTTAACGGGGAAAGGGTTTTGGAGAAGATTACTGGCAAAATTGCATTCTTAAAATTTTGAGCTATGTTGATAAAATTTTCCCAAAGAAATCAAACTTTCAAATAGAAATGTAAGATTTCAGAATTTGAATTGCAGCCACCAAAATCATGTGAATGCACCTTAATAACTCAAAGTCAAAATCAACCCATGCATACAGCAATTATAAAAAGGAGTTGGTTTACTAAGGAAATGGAGTATCTGTCTTCAGCGACAGAGGCCTATTTGCTCTTAGAGGAGGAAGCAGCCTGTTTTAGACAGCTTATGCAGAACATGTTTTCCTAAGTCTGGGCTGCAAAACAGCCCAAGAGGGGACTGTGGAAATATTCCTGTTATAGTGATGAAACATGAAAGAATTCTGGCTGATGTGAAATGGCATGATACTAAGAGAACATGCAATGAACATTAAAAAAGGAAGAGTCAATAAAGCAGGCGTAACACTATGATGCATCAGTTTTTCTGTCCTTCCAGTTATATTATACTAATTCTGAAAAATGCAAATCCTACTTTGACAAGGACAGAGAGTTACCAAAGGCAGATCTTTGGTCTTTTCTGTGAGTGTAATTCTAACTGCAAATAGAGACAGATATTGCAGCTTTTAAAAGAAAAATCTCTTGTTCTAATTTGACTAATTGGATGTTGACCAGCTAAAAAAAAAAAAAAAAAAAAAAAGGAAAATACTGTTTGAACTCAACCAACTAGCTTCAAGAGTATTATGAAGCTACTTGCTTATATTCAGCTTTTAAATTCTCCTACAGTAAGAAACTGCTCTTCATTCACTCATACACGCTAATATTAGGAACTTCTGTACCCCCTCCATAAGAAACAAAGCAACAGCCACAGAATTCTACTGCAATTTCTACTTTTCTAGAATCCCTTAGGCAGAAACTAGTAATGAAGTTTGGAATCGGCCTCTGATAACTATTACTTTTTAAAAGACTACTTCATTTCTCTAATCACTTGGTATTCCATTTAAATGCAATTCAATATCCATTATTTTACCATTGTGAATTACTTGTGCATTTGATGAGATCTATAAGAAAACATAAGAATATTTTAAAGATAGTGGTGTCTGAGAACAGAAGCATTGTAACCTTACTCACTTTAGTAAATGAACTGCTGTGCATTTTGACCAATTACTGTGATAAGCTCATTCTGAGCCCCAGGAGACATGTAGACAACATTCCTAAATTGGAATGTTGCAATTTTTGGGAATAAAAAATATGCCAGGATAAAAAGTCATTGAGTCCCAACAATGAGACAAGCCAATTACCATGCAGCATGAAAAATGGGTTTAAGGCTCAAACAGTTTTAGCAAGTCAGACTCACCTAGTCTTTGTGATCAATAGTGTCACAATACACTTCACAACAGAGTAGCTAACAGTACACAGTGATCAAAATGATCGTTCATGGTATGGAATCTGACTCATTTGTCACCCTTATTGCTGCTATTTTAACTATTTAAAACACTTGAAAAATCCCTCTTGTCTAGCTTCAATCACACAATTGAAGCTTAATCCTTTAATGAATTATTTAAATGAGGCAAACATTCACTTGGTGGAAGTTTGAGGTCTGAGTTGTGTTATACCACCACTTACAGCTACATGATACCTATGTTTCCAAATTCATCATTCAGTAACAAACACATGAATTATACACTTACCTATAGAACAAACTGATTTGGCATTGCACTTGTTCTCAGTTCAAGCACAGAAGCACTGATGTATTATGACAGGGAAACTATGTCCTCCTCACTAAACCCACTGTCTTCATATAGGTATCTCATAATAAGTTAGAAAGTTCTTACTTTAATGCCAAAACTAACAAAGTACTGCAAATCCCATTGATTTCAAGATTTTCTATATAGACATCTTCAAAAAACCCTACTTAAACACCCAAAATCTGTACTTAGCTAATCAGAGGATTTTCATGCATTCAGGTAGCAGACATTTATATCCCAGACACATGCTAAGACAAGTCTCGTGTAAGAAAAGTGGGGTAGTCTTAAATTCACAGCTTGATTCCTGCCCCTCTTCTTCCTCCCCAGCATTTTTTAAATATTATAGCTTTATGGATAACTCCTTATTCTTTTAATGGGAAATGTTTTGATTAAGGTCCAGTTCTGAAGTCAGTTTTGCCTGATGCAGAAACACTAAAATTACTACTCTCTACCTTTAATTAGGCATAACTTGAAAAGTCTTTTTTAGTAGCCATATCTTTAATGTTGTGAACCATCCCCTGCATCATCCAAGTCTTTGAACAACTTCAGGCCACGTTGGATTGTTTAAGACTTAGCTGACTATTGTAACTCTGATAAAATACATTTAGAGAACGGGGCTGTTTATTTTCTCATGTTGCATCCACAAGGCAGAACAACTGACTTCATTGCTCTAGACTAAGAAGTGGCATTACATCACCTAAGTAAAAGCCAGAGGATATAAGCAGCTCAGGTCATGTTCAAGAATGGAGAGAACAGACAGAATAGAAGCCACTGCTTAAGAATCTCTGCATGCATTGTTTGCACTATCTACTATTCATTATCTAATCTTATCTCATAACACGCACATTTCAGTGGAGAACTGTATCTCTGTAGAAGAGGCTACCAGACAAATGCTTAGAGAACTTCATAAATATACCATTGCAAAACTCCAGCACTTCAAAATAAGTCAACCAGCAAACTGAACAACTTCAACACAACCGCAAAATGCTGTGCAAGATAGATCTCACAATATTTCTTGCTGCAGTTGAACAACTGTGACAGCTTTGTATCCTACTAAAAGAGGACATCTTAAAACAACCCCTCATCATGAATTATTTTTGGATAGTTCAGAAAACTTATAGCACTTGAGAGCTGATTTCTAACTCTTTCACACTTAGTGCACAGGCTTAAAATTCTGTATGCTTTGTTCTTTTCCTTTGCAAGAAAGGAAACAATACCATAGTGCACAATTCCTAAAAGAAAAATTAAATAAAATTAAGGACATTGTTGAAACAGATTTTTTTTTCTTTTTGTACTAAAAAAATAAATCAAATAGGGATAACACATATTTGACTCATAACGGAGCAGATCAATTGTTCAATGGTTGGAGTTTGTGTAGTTTTCTATAACAATGTGCTTTAATGACAGCCCTTCTATGCTTTGTTTCCCAATGGCAATATATGATAACAGAGGAAAAGCCACATAATATACTGTAACAATATCATGTCTTGATGCTCACATTTAAGAGAAGGAAAGCACTGGCTGTTAACTTTTCTAAGGAAGGAGACTGATGGATGGGCGGTCTGTGCAAACTAAGCCCTCATGAATACAGCAAGTATTCTTCTGTAGTTGAATAAACACAAACACTTGCATTGGAAAACAAATCAATTTGTAGGCCCTTGGAGGCTTGCTTGCCAAGAGCAATCCCCAGAACTTTTACAGGCGCGGCTATTCACACATGATCATCTGCAACATGCTCGCTAGTATACAAATACAGTAAAAATCCATCTTCACATTTGGATGTTGATCTGACTTAGCTAGCTACAACCAATATTTCAACAGTGAGTACAATATCAAAGACCAGTTTTTTTTTTTTTTTTTTTTTTTTTTTTTTTTTTTTTTTAAGACAGACCATCTTTTGATACTTGTGGGGCACCTCCAGTAAATTAACCAACAAGCATTACAAGAGGAAGTATCTGTTAAACTCTAGCCTTATAAACTACTAAGTGACATATACAGAAAGATTCAGGTACTTCTGAAAACAAACAAACAAACAAAACAAACAAACAAAACAAAAACAAAAAAACTCTTGTTGCTCAACAAGCTGAAAAAATTGACCATAAAAGGAGAGATCTAAGGTATAATGGATGACTCCATCCTTATTATCCCTGCCAAGTGAAGAAATTAGTATGCATTTTCACGTCCCTGAATAAAGCAAAATTTCTTATTCCTAAATACATGTATCTTTTTACAATAAGGAAAGATGGAAACTTCCCTGAGCCCTTATGTCGTATATGTAAACGTGTACTGACTTCAAAGCATATGAATCTGCTGATGTCTGAATAGCCCACACAAGAAACACATTTTCACTGTGAAATTGCAATATACAGTATCCCTTTGATAAGTCAATTGTACGAAATTTCATTTCATATAGAAAAGTTGTTTCTTTTTTAAGCTTTGAGTCCTAATTAGCCCATAAAAGAAAGACACATTCTCCTTTGTCAGTGTTAGATATGACATGCTCCATTTTAAATCTCTAAAGGTATCTTCACTCAAAGTCACAGCACATTTAACAAACAGTTTCATTTCAGCCTAAGATCTAAAGGAACTAACATATTTATTAAAGCATTTTGATCCTTCAGAGACAGATTAATAAGGAGCTTGTGACAGTTCAGCATGATAAAATGAGTCAATAAACAGGAATGTGTTCTGACATTAGATATACTGATCCACAAATAATACAATACATATTTGGTTTGTCACAAAGAAAAATCACCTGAAGAAGCCATTGCCATGATTAAGTATTTTCTGCTACCTCAAGTTTCTGCATTCTGTAGAAATTTTCCTTATAAATTCTCTTGATGAGAGCAAAGTCTTTTTTATACATAAGGAAAGTGCAGCTTTTTATGATATCTATATGGAATAATGAATCAAAATACAGCATGAAAAAGGTTTAAACTTTGTATGGATTTGAGAGGTAAAAATGGAGCACTAGGTGCTAGATGTATTCAATGTTTATTCACTATAAAACCTGTGTTCAGGCTTGCCTGAATAGCTGTCATTTACCTGTGAATTATTTATAGCATGCATTTGTTTTACATTAATGCTTAAAAATATTTAATGTGGATGTCAGTAACAATAGGGGTTCTAGATTTAACATAGAACAGCATTTCCTGTCTAGTGACTTCATTAGAATGATGAACCTAAAAATTGCTTTTCAATCCACGAGTAATAGTTATCTTATTATTTTGAGCAGATGCCATGACAATGTCAAGCTAGAAGCGACCATATTTGTTCATTGTAATTTCTCAATCAATAAAGTCATTTAACTGAGCTATCAGTACACAGTATAGACAAAAAAAAAAAAAATCAAAACGTTAATGTACAGGAGACTAATGTTATTATGTCCAAGTTTCTGGGCAGATCATGTTGACCACTGCCTTTTTCTAGTAAGGAAAAAATTACTTTTTCTGTCCCTGTTTTTGTGTGTTTGATGATTTATATCATGAAAGACAGCTTGGGAAATACAAATGCTCATGCATGCTTCAAACACATTTATGCAATTAAACATTGAATAGTTGGGTCAATTCATTTCCCATTTTTACTGTTTTTATACCAGTGTTGCCAGATGACTTTCCTGATGTCTGTTATGATTTATGATATGAGAACATAATGAAACTAATTTATACCAATAAATGTGAATGGCTCCGTTAACATCTATACAGTCTGGTTTACACTAACAAAGAAACCATACTGGTATATTTAGAACCATTTCAGAGTATCACCTAATGAAGATAAAATGTCATTGTGAAAACTAGCAGTGATGAAAAGTTTACAGTAGTCATCTTGAGGTTCCAACTGCTGTACATAAAACTTAATGTAGTGTACCACATTATACACTAATGCTTAAAATAATGGCTCCTGATGTTCTGGTTATAATGATCCTGTTCTGAATATGAAAATAGCTTAATACATTTTTCCTTCAATCATTACTTCCTAATCAACTTAATCTCTCTCTTCATCCAACCCATCAAACTGATGAGACCTTATGCCCCTTCAGGAGGGGATAGAGGAACTGGAATACATGTTGTTGGTCATTTGGCATAAGGAAATTCATGCTTGATTTCTCTACCACTGATGTGTAACAGTACCAGTTCACCATACTACAATGAAATACGTACCACATCACAAAACATTGCACAGTAAATAGTAAGAAAGAACAGAAAAATAAGTTGTAAGAAATTAAGTATGCAAGATAATTAAAATCCCATAAGGTGATCATTTTAATTTTGTTCATTAACCAGTGTTTTTGAACTCAGTCTGAAACAAATGCCAAATTCACAGTCTAGAGTTTTTCATACCTTACTCTTTTTTTTTCACTGCAGAGTTTAGGAGAGAACAAACAGCTTAAAAAGTGCTGACCTCATCTCAGCATACAAATCGACCCTCTTTTTTTTTTAAGCAACCACGGGTGTTACTAGGGCTAGTCTTTGCCCCAAAACTGTCATTTAATTTAGAAGGCTCACTGCAGTAATCCCTTGGTCAAGATGGTAGCAAAATAAGCTAGAGAGCTGTTCAGACCATACAGAGCACATTGATCTATGCTTATATCTTTCCATTCCTTATAAGCACCATCACAACTTCATCAAGTTTGAGCTCAGATGCAACCCACCATGTTCTATCTACTTAAATGCACAGCTTCAGTAAAGAAAATTTCCACACCTTGCACCGGGATGTGCAAAGTGCTTTTTTCCTTTCAGTTACAACAAGCAGCAGTAATTTCTGAATTTTAAGCTTGAGAATTTTTCATCCATTCACTTCAATTCAGGAATAGGAGCTATTACTTGCAGTTATCAATATCAAAAGCTTCTCAATTACAAATGAATTTTACCTTTCAGAAAAAGTTGGAAGAATTTAACTTCTGGAATTTCTTGAAACCTTCATCACTCGGCAACGGATAAAATTTGCTGTCTGCTTCTCTTATCTTCCAGTAGTCATACAATGAGTTTCTCCATATGTAGATGTCCTAATTTTGGAAAGGAAAATCCATAAGCCATGTAAACTCTATTTACTTGTCTTATTGTATAGGCCAGCAGAAGCCAGATGCTGCCATAAGCATATGTGCTCTAGAATTCTCTTCCTATATTTTTGGAAAAAGTGTTCTCAAAGAGTTTATTTCAGTGGCTGTAAATATTTGGATACAGTTTAATCATCCTTTCATAATGGCATAGAAAGTTAGAGATTTTAAAAGCAAGCAATTGTAGCTCATAATGAATAGAAAGTTGCAAAATTGTTACTCTGACAAATTGAATTAACAGGACAGTGGTATTACATTATGATAATTTATTGTAATAAATGTATGTCTTGATGTAAATACTTGCAACTCCCTTCTCTGGAATATCTCAGCAGCACACAATGCTAATTAAAACATCCTTCCAATATGCCAGTTAAACAGAGAGCCTGGTTCTCCATACATACGTTTAGGAAATGGACAGATAGAAGTGTTTGATCCAAAGTCAACTGAAGCTAATGGAAAAAGTCTTACTAGTCCCAGTGGCAATTTCTCAAGTGCACTGTGCCCATTATTAAAAGCAGATGGGTACTGAAAAGCTAGCCCTGGTAACTAACACACAACCCTGGGTCACATAATGAGTCTGGCTCAGATCTGAGAATCGAACTCAAATCTACTGAATTTCTACCCAGGGCTTTAATCACAAAACTACTATTCTTAATTTAAAATCAAGAGGTTTTGAAAGAAATATTAGCAAGGCGCTAATTTTTCACTTCAGGGGAATATATTGTTTCTCAGCTAACTAGCTTTTATATTTCAGGCCAAATAAGAAACCAAAGCTCTTTGCTATTGCATTAATTAAGGATTTTTATTCATACCCCTAAGCAATATACTAACCTCTAAATGATTTTCCAACTAGAGCCTGAATAGGAGTAAAACTGAAGTACAATTAAGGTTTGCAGATTTGCCTATATTATAGCTTTCTAACAGTAACCTTTCCACCCTGCTCTGTAATTAGCAAACCAGTTCATAAGTTCTCCAGACACAGGTGTTTGTGTAGAGCTCAAGGCTTCACTATGAACTCTGGAATAACCATGCCATGAAAATAAAGCAATTTTGAATCAGAAAAACAGCAATACCACATATTGTTCCTTTCTCCCGTCTTGTAGTCACTGAGATTTCCCAACCCCCAGCTTAAAAGGCCACAGATTTTTAAAAAGACAAAATGCAAGACTTTTTACTTTTCAATTTTGTTATGCATGCCAATTCTTAAAATGCTTCTTTTTATTCTGTGTTCCACACACAGTTGACTAAACCAGATATGTATTTATTTTAAACACAGCTACAGACAGAAGCGGCTTCCCTTACACCTCACCTTCTTTAAAAGAAGGACCACCACATCCTGCAAGGAGCCTGTGAGGGACACGTTCACGCGAAGGCATTACAGGCCACATGGGGGATTCAACATGAAACAAGTTCTATATTATTTCTTTGAATCTGTGAAAGTAGAGTTTTGGGGTCAAAAATGCAGCCAGGTATTCACAAAACTCCAGTGAGACAGAGGCTTACTGAAAGCCAGGTAATTTTCTATGCTATGGCATCTGAGGCTGCCAGCTTCCTCTGTGGCAGCTTCTATCCCTGAGCCACCAGCACCACCCCAGTGCAGCAGACTCTCCACAGCACACCAGAGCTACACACGAAGCACAAAGTGCTTACAATCTACTAGGCTGAAAGACAGAGCCCTCCAGATGCAGGGCACTACTACTTGCAGACACGGCTGAAAGTTTTGCCACCAAGAGGGAAGCCACAGCACAGTAAGGCCTAGACTAGTTGGGCCAGCCTTGAAACAGGAGACGCCCTCCTCACCAGGCTTCAGAAGCACCCACAGAAACCATTTTAGTTTAGTGCCTCACAGATTCTCTCACAGTCTGCGATGCAACGTAATAAACAGCAACACTTGCTGCAACATATTAGTTCTCCCTTCAGGTGTGGAAATTTGGTGCTCACCTCAGCCAGGCTGGAGCTGCACCTGAGTTCAATAACAAGCCCCAGCCAAGGCTGCCCCTCATAGCAGGGTGAGGGGGAACAATACAGACAGCCACTTTCCTCCCCCCCTCAATTTTTTTTTTGTGGCTTTACTTCCTTGTTGTTTTATATCCTGTTTAACCTGTCTCTGCAGGTATAAATCACGAAGGGAGAGACCAGCCTGGTTCCTGCTCAGAAGCTAAGAGTAGCTGGCTGAGGTAGGTCTTGAGAGGTTTTTCTCTCACAGGAGGTGGCAGCTATGCACCAGCTCAATGATGGTTCAGTAAGAGCTCTATTTGAAGTACATTGCTTAAGCAGAAGTTTAGTCAATATTTTCAGTGTTACTGTAACAAAGTGTACAGAAACATTCTTCAGCAGGATTGTGCTGTGGTAAAGGTAGCTTAGGCAGAGTAGGTGTTGGTGGAGCAGTTGTTTTCCTGTATTGAGGTGAATGTAGGAGAGTATGGTCTGGAATGTTCTTCCCAACAGGGTTCTTACAGGTATCCAGAGTGAAGGTGGTTTGTTAAGTAACCTTGAAGGCAATATGAAAATTCAAGGTTGGTTATGGTGGAGGAAACTGCATATAAATAGTATTGTCAGGTCACAAAGCTTACATAAGCAAGTGGGCTATGTCACCAAAGTAAAAACAACCTTAGTGCCTCCCTCTTTATATGTCACTGTTGTGAAAATGCGATAAAACTGAGGTAATGTCACTGGCTGTTTAATACTATTCATGTGCTCATCCTGACAGTATTTCCCAGAAATACTTAGCCTCTTCTACATTGCACCAGGTTTGCAACACTTGTATAAAATACATGCTTACAATCAGAATGCAGCACTTATGGATTATAGCTTCATGAAACCTAGCAATTAAAACAAACAAACAAAAAAAACCAAGCCATTCAGAGAATACATTGATTTTTTTTTTTTTTTTTTTTTTTTTTTTTTGCGGGAGGGGTTGTCAGAATAAACCTTTTCTTTCTCTTTCATATAGAGCTTTTAGAGTATACTTGAGTCATGCTTTCATACTGTTCTCCAGAACCTGAGAGCTAGCAATATAAGGATTTTTAAATTGAAGTTGCAATTCTCAAACAATCTTAAGAGCCTGAAAACTGGGACTGAAGGAGAAATAAACATCACCAATCAAAATATCATGAGTGTTATAACACTGAACGGGGATAGAAACAGTTTTACAGGTGAATAGAATAGAAGAAAAAAAGCTTAAGATGTAAATAAAATGTAGATTTTCAGCCTATTTTATCTTCATTTTTAGCTTATGACTAGCTAAAAGTCAAATCAGGAAGCTGCTGATAAGAATGTAAAGGGAGAACTGAGGCAAGCATTCTATTATGCTCATATACTGAAAGTGAAATGGCTCATTATCAGAGTGGATGAGAAATGGGTCATTCTTATAATCAAAAGATATCTGGCCTTGCGAGATACTTGACTGCTTACTTGCAACCATAATTTGGACAACCACATTGTTTTTGTCAACATGTTGGATATCCAAGAAAATATATAGAAAAGATACTCATTGTATCTCTGAGAAAACAAGTTGCTTAAATAGCTCTTTCTTTGCTGTCTCTAATTGCAAGGAGTATAATAGAAATCAGATTGAAGGAAAACATGTTGATCATGTGCCTACAATATTAACAAAGGAATAAAAATTCTTCCCAGATCTAGAGGAAAGATGTTAAAAGCACGTTTACTATTACTTTTTTATTTATATATATTTTTTTTCCTCCTGTAAACAAAGATATGCTTACAGAGTGGCTAGCTTTACGCAAGCTGTGTTTTCAAACCTGTTAATATGTCATTTGGATTTATGGCAACAACTGGAAAAGTAGGAATACTCATTCCCCTGATACAGGCAAAGCAGATCTGTGGCAGACTGCT
Source organism: Nettapus auritus (assembly GCA_011076525.1). NCBI lineage: Eukaryota > Metazoa > Chordata > Aves > Anseriformes > Anatidae > Nettapus > Nettapus auritus. The sequence continues at coordinate 11,631,069 of CM021784.1, forward strand.
ATATTCTGTGCAGCATCTGCAACCAAGGTTTTATCATCAATCAGAGCTAGTGAAATAAGTTCTGGAAAAATGAGAAAACTTTTAAAATATTAATACAGCCATCATTGCATGAAGCTTTGATTTTACAAAACTGGCTCTGGATAATACTTCTTTCTTAGGAAACCACCACATGTCCAGGCAAGTTGTCTTATCCTAAGGTCATCATTTTCATAATGACCGAAAGTGCTGCTCTAACAGCACTTAGACAAAACAATTGCTTTGATCTTTGGATATAATTATCCAGTTCTGTCCATCTATGAATTAATGGTAGTGGTGTAAAATGAGTTTGCCAAATAGCGAAGGTTATATATTTTTAGTATCATGGATTTTGTCCCTTAAATCACTGAAAATCAGATGTTTTGCTCAGTGCTCTTGTAGATCAGCTATTAGAAAATAACTTGAATCTTGATAGGGTGTCCTTTGAATTAGAAAGACCCATGCCAGAGTCGTGGGCAGTAGATAAGTTCACTGTAATTGCCTAGTCAAATGATCTAGTTGTCAGTTTGCCTGACTATGAAGTAGTAAGGGTCTTCAGAAATTACGTGAATTTTAGTTGTTTAATGCTTTTAAAGTACTCTAAGGGTATTCAACAAAATATGTTCACTGCAGTATTTTAAAAACATTATTTTATTTATACTGATTATATAAATGTATATAGGAGTATGTCGTATGAGACAAATATTGAGGCATATGCTATTCAACATTTACTTTACACAGTAGATCTTCTGTGTGCTGCATTTTTCTTATTCATTTGATAACTTTCCATATTTGAGCCATGTAATTCACTGTATATTAAAATTAAACTCAGGTTTGCAAAGGAATAAATAGTGGTCCTGGTGTTACACAACTTTTACTAGTTTAATTCTTCAATCCATGTTAACAGTGAAACAGTGTAAATTAAGCTCTTTGATCTTCTCTCCAGGGAACTTCATTTTGCATTGTGTGTTTGGTGTGTTTTAGACACTTTTTCATGTGATTTCTAAGAAAAGAGAACTACACAACACAAAGTGCTTCACTATTAGGAGCTGGCATCATAAGTTATTTGGCCTGTGTAAGCTGGATCTGAAAAAATACAAGTAACCTTTCAAATATTAACATGAGCCAAAAGTCAATTTAGTCATCTGATGAGGCACTGACAAGTTCACAACCTAAATGACATTTGTCACACTGAAATAGAAACAATTATTAATAATTTTCATTTCATTAGAAGCACTACAATGAAATGTCAACAACTTTAAAAGTGTAGGAGAAGTGTACAAATTAATTTTGATTTTCTGAAGTGTAATTATCTTTGTAAGTACCACACTGTGTAATCACTTTTGGCGCTATTACTTGTGCAATCAATAACACTTAGATGTACTTAGCTGTTTTCAAACATGGTTTCCTAAGGTCATCCCTTACTGGTGAGGATGTTTCCGTGTGAGTATGTAAGGAATTGTTTTCCAACAGGTCAAAGATGTAGGGCATTTTAAAAATCTATTTGTGCATCTTCCTATTTTTTTTTTTTTTCTCTTTCGAATGGTTGCTTAGAAGGATGTGTGTAATGTATTAAAAGTCTTGATGTTCATTGCAAGTCCATTTCTACACGCTGGGTGGCAGCATTAGCTCTCTCACATGTGCGTGCACCTCTTGGGGCTCATCCTACTTTCCAAATGCAACTTGACTACAGACTTAATTATATTCCCTTGAGCCAGGCAGTCAGGCCAAATTTGGCCTCACATTAGCCAGATGAATGGTTTGTAATCATCTAGAGAAGTACATCTAGTTCCCACAAGCTTAGCCAGTCCTCAAGTGTCAGCATTTGTAATAATTCAGGAGCTCATAATGCTTAAATACAGAAAGACCATAAGAAGACATGTCTTGATAGAAAGTTAGTTTTCTACCTCATGGCTTAAGGCCTATGCAATTTCAGCTGACACTGATAGGTACACATCCACGTTTGGACAACAGTGTTATCAGCATTTTGTTAATGAATTTGTTTAACTCTATTATTTTACCAAATTGCTGGAGATCTCCGGGACCAACTGGTCTGTAATCTTCTGCCAACACTATTGCAGAAGGTAGGAGCAGAGATGGTTGCCAGTTCAGCCCACTGGCAGCAGCTACCTGGCTCAAACAGGATTTGAGTTGGTTTTGGAATCAACAGCAGGCCTTTGTAGGGTCCATTTTATGATGTAACCTGAACGGATGCTGCAGTTTTGTGCTCTAACACAGCTTTTAGCCATAGTTAATATCTACAGAATTGTATCAATTATATATTTGTATTGGTAGATATCACTTAGAAGCAAAGCTGATGTAACCAGTGATAGGAATGGAAGAATATACTTTAAAACTACTGAAATTGCAGATTCTGTGCCCATCCCTCCCTGCAGAAAGCTAAAATGTTGGCTTCCAAGTTCCTTCATGGAGAATAACTACTGGCCCTATTTTTGCTTCAAAATGAAAATGCTGAGTTTGAAAGCAGACTCTCTGAACAGCCTATAGTATAAACAATAAAAATAGATTGGAGTTTCCTCTCTGATTACTATATTATCCATGAGTATTAAGGAATAAAAACAGGAAGGTGACTCTGTTATGCCTTGGGGAAAACCAAGCCTGAAAATGTACCGAAAGCATTAAGTGTCATACTCAACAGTAGCAACTCTTGCAATTTATTCCTTTTTAGTGATATAAGTATCATTAAAAATAGCACTTCTTCAGCCATTTTTAGTAACATGTTTAAGAATGTTTAGTAACAAATTTAAGAATGCAGCAGACAAAACATTGCAGGCACTAACTTATTTAGAGGCTGAATATGCCAAAATCCAGGGCAATATTAACATAAAAGGAAGAGCACACATTTTCTGAACATTTCTAGTTTTCTTTCAGAAGTGACTCTCTGCATTTGTAATCTACATGGAAGAATAACTTTCTCAGTATGTTTTGGGCAAGTGTTTTCTATTCAGAAGAACACTTCACATACAGCATAGGAAAACGCAGTTGCAGTTTGGAGTAATGCATGTATGAATGCATCTGCTTGCTAATTGTGCCAGAAAATTCCTGTTTGGATAATTCACTTTGGCAAACTTTCTGTACAGTGTGTAGCCCTGCCTACAATTTCAGTGTTCTGATTTTTTTTTTTTTTTTAATTATTGGGACAACTAAATCATGAAATTCCTTGCAAATACTCTAGAGAACATAGTTTTGATGACTTGGAAATAAAAACTGCTAGATAGGCCATATGTAGGCCATATCATGGGTTCAGCTGCTCTGAAACATACAGATAACTGAAGTTTTTAGTTCCCCTTCCATTGAGATAAACACAGAATTAGCTTTTGGAAGACAATTTTTATTAAAAACAAAAGCACAATACTTTTGGCTTTTTTTGAAATTTATGGGTAATAGATGGATTTGTGTGCATCTTTCATTGTGTTAGTGTAAAGATGTTCAAAACACTGTAGCAGATACCAATCTTGTGTTATTTCCGTTGAAAAGTTGAAGAGATTATTCTGTTCATTTTGCAAGAAATACTTTTCTAATGAATTTTTCTAATTTTCTAATTCAAGATTTTTTTTCTAATTAAATTTTCATTGCTAATCAAGTTTAGTTAGGTACTGTGAATATCCAGGATTCTGGATTACTGTCTCTGTTTACTTATGTAGCATTGGGAAAATTAAATTAAAATTTGGATTGAATTTTAAAATTTTATTTGAATTTTGCTTTTCATTGCACATGCCAAAGAACATTATGAAAGAAAAAAGGATATGGTAGATAATGTGCTCGTCCTTCTAGGAATTATCAAGATATTTCTGTTTGATCTTACATGGATTGTATTTTTACAAATTTAATTTACTTGCCTGCTGGTGACTGTGCTGACAGAAGAATATCTGTTTCATGTACTGAAATGTAATTTCAGGATAATAGTTTTTTTTAGTGAGTGAAAACGGGAACAGTTAACACACTGTTTTGTCTGCAGTCCACCAGGCTGCTCATGAGATGTCTGAACCATATTTAGTAGATGAAACAGAACCATTGATTGTGTGACCTGCTGTGATGCATCATAAGTCCTACAAAATAAAGTATTTCTCTTGGCCACAGAGCGTTGAATTTAAAAGGCAAGATCAGTTAACAATTGAAATACAGAAGAAATAAAGCAGACCTTGTCAGCTGCAATTACATCTTCTAATCGCTGAAAGATAATATAATTCAATGTCTGTGTTAGCATTCAACATTAACTTATGGGCAAGTAATTTAGATGAATTCTCAATGAGAAATTGAATTTCAGGTGAATCAGCAGGAAAATCAGTGTGTTCTGTAATTGAATGGAAAATAGTTGAGTCAGCACTTGCAGCATGCTTGATGCCAATGAACATGCCATGGAGGGGCTTACTGGTTTGACATGTATTACTTTATTTCAGAGTATGAAATGTGGAGTTACTCCAATTAAATATGGAGTAATTAAGTATTAAAGAAAACCTCAATTTCCAAGTTCAGTGAAAAGCTTCCATCTTAGGCAGAAGTGCTTCATGTGTAGAGTCTCAACGTTGATGGTTGATTCTGCCTTGGGTTATGAGAAGAGATGTTTCCAGGCCGTTATGAAATTTTTTCACACTTCACATTAGATTATAACATTCAAATACACATTCAGCATGAATTAGAGTTATGGAAGAAACAAAGTGAGAAGTGTCAGTTCACTTTTTTGCTCAACTATTTTGCTGAGGAAAAGATTAGCTTCAAGTACAAGACAAGGGAAGCACCTGTCAAAGGGAACAGGTTTTTGGAGCACTGCAAATGCATGTAAATGTGAACAATCTCAGGAAAGGAATGGCTAGGAGGAAATGAATAACATTGGTTTGCCAGAGTTGGAAGTCTGGATATGTGAGCGTTTTTAAGCTTTTATTTATTTATTTATTTTTATTTTTATTTTTATTTTTATTTTTTCTCCTTGAAATAGGTTCGAGGATAGTGGAACCAAGTTTTTTAGGTAGGTCTTGACTGTTCATTTAACTGGACTTGCCTATATAAGCAGAATTGCCACGTCAAGAGTTTTTTCAACTCCACATACTTTCATAGGCTTGCTTGTTCACTAATTCTCTAAACACAATGGCTAAACTTGGGGTAAATTCCCATAGATTTACTTTCCCATTTAATATTGAGGCTTTTGCCTGATAACTCAAATCTGTGTTAGTGCTTGAAATGCCAGTCTCTCCCTTGTACAATATGTATGATTGTCTACCTTAGTGGAAAATATCCTTATCACCAAGGCAAATATTGTAACAAACAGGTAATGTGTGACAGCTCATCATGGTTCTCACAAAGAAGTACTAAATAGCAGATGACTATCAATAGAATTACAAGGGTGGTTTTTTATTTTTTTTGGATGTACAGGTATCTGAATTCTTAATTTTTGTCAAATGCTTTAAAAGGGATACTAAAACCTGATCTAAATGTAAAAGCGGATGCCTTCCTTTGAACAGGGATTAGAAAGCAAACAATTAATCTTACATACGTGAGGATTTATGTAAGCTGCTACTTTTTAAATAAAAATCATAAACATACAGATGTAGTCTCTCTACTTATTTTGCATACTCCTGAATTAAAAAAAAAAAAAAAGGCGGGGGGGAAGCCTGGATTTGTCTGGTAGATGGCACTTGACATCAAAAGAAAAATGCTAAAAATTTTCTTGCTACTTTATAGAAATTAAAATTCTTAACAAACATATATTTACTATGTGATAAGTGCAAATGCTGGAGCTTGTAAGCTGTAGTGCTGATTAGGTAAATTGGACTTCGAGTAACTGGAGGGTTCTGTAGGCCTCCTACATCAATGAGGTTTGCTTTGCATTCACTAAAAAATTGAGAATTTGCATGAGCATTGTGAAGAAAAGATTGGTTAGGCTGAACAGGCTTTTAAGTGTGATGGGAAGTGTGTAAAACTGACTGGTTTTGACTTCAAGCCAGGTGAAACCAAGTTGATTTCACAGTTATGTTTTTGAATCCTCACATCAAACCAAAATCAAAAGGCCTGGATCTGTGGGAAGTGAAAGAGAAAAACAATTTTTTGCATGAACAGCTACAGGATGAGATCACCAAGAGTCGCATATCTTTAGTGCTTAGTGCTAGTCTCTGCTACATACTGTGAGAAAGGTCTATACTCTTTGTCCAGCTGAGTGAGTTGCTAGAAGTTCATGCCTTGAAGTGGGATAACTGTTTTTATGAATAAGGATACTTTCTCAGAAGACTGCTGGGATTTGAGGGACCAGTGCTTTACATATCACTTCATTCAATTCAGACTCAGCTACTGGAGCTATAACGATAGGTTTAAGCTTGTGGCAATAAGGCTACCTGAAATAACATTTTCAAACACAAAGGCCTAATTCCAGCAAAGAAAAACTGAGTGACTCACCTTTGTTCAAAATTTGGCTCATATTAAAGTTGTGTCCCTGTTACTTCTGTCATATGCATGCTTCATAAAGCTTTTACTTTCTTTGCACTTCTCTGCCAGTTAAAGCCGCAAGACACAGAATTAAATGCTGTGATATCAAGGTGGAGGAATGAACAGAAGCAGGAGGAAGATGGAGGACCTGGCCACTACTCTCAGGATTGCTAGACATGAATGTTCTCTTGTGCTCTCGTTCTATTCTGTCAGAATAATAATCCTAAAATGCTTATTTTCCCTTTCTGAGGAACATTTTAATCTTACGGCTACCTTGTTGCTATGTTCATGTGTTATAGCCATGGTAGTTGTATTTATTTATTTGTTCTGGGCTTGTTTTCCTGGGTTGTTTTATAATATCTCTGTTGAAAGTGAATACTTGGGGTTTTAAATCCAACACTTAGATTGAACAGAAGAAAAGAGAGGGTGTCTATGAGCCCAGTCTCTACAGAATACCCACAGTGTCCCCTACATAGAGAGGCTTTAGATGTGTCACCGCTTTGAACATCTCATGCTTCTGACAGTAATGCTTTTGTAATACGTAGAGCTCTCTTTGTCTTGTTTGAAGAACTGACAGTGTCCCTGGAATACTTCTTAAAGGATAAATTCTTGTATAAATTCTTCCACTGTTGTTTCAAAACTGCATTTGACAAATATTTTTGTTAGAGTGTTTATTTAAGTGTTACCTGATAAACATTTAACCCTGTACTTTGATAAAATAGCCATTTCCAGGTGTGCAGGGCTGTATAGAATAGACAGTCTGCACTAAGATGGAAAAAAAGAGCAGTGTATGACAGCTGGTGTTCTTTTTAAGGTATGGCTATAAATGTCCTTGTTTACAAAAGTACCACAGGATCCATGTCGTGTGGATCCAAATAGATTTTAGGTGATTCATAATCTTCTGTTTCACCTCTGAAGTTGTGAATTTTCATGGTTTCATCAGTTGCAAAGTAAGTTGAGGGTTCATCAGAGCATCGGGGATGAAAAATTCAGTGGAAAAAGATTTGCATTGAAATCTATAGTGATTGCTTGTGATTGCAGTCTACAGAGACAGATTTTAAACTTCACAGTTGTAAAACCATTTTTAAGCTTGTCATTTGGAAAAAAAAAAAGTCTACAGGAGAAGACAAAAGGAATATTTTCCACAGCAGTCTGGTATGCAACAGCTATCGCTAGGAGCAGAATGCTACAACTTCGGTGAAAGGCAGTAGTTAAGTAACTGTTTTCTAGCAGTCATTAAGTCTTGCATCTCAAGAGCTCCATAGAAAGCAGTAACTATAACTAGTGCTCTGAACTTTACTGATGAACAGCAGTTTGCCTTCCAGCAATTTAAGCCTTTACACACACTGGTGCATGTGTCCAAGCTACCCTTATCTTCATTGCTTTCCCCAGCTGGAAAACACATTTTGAATTGTAGTACTTCACTATCAGGCTTGTGAAGAGCAAAGGCAATATACCGCTTATGTTTTCAATAAATGGGGCACATGTTAACTCTCTGAGCAGTGGAGGGTATTCATAAACCAACTGCATACTGAAAGGATGAAACTAAACATGTAAGGATTAAATACTTCACTGAGACAGAAATTACAGCACTGTTTTTATAGGAGTGAACAGGTGGTGCTTTTAATCCAACCAAAATTAACCCATGTTCAATAATTTATGCACTCAAATTGACTCTAACAAATGCTGCCTAATTATGTATTCTTGGAAGGATGCACTTTACAGTGGGTTTCAAATTGGAATTTGGATTCAACTGGAGTTGTGTTCTCACAGCAGTTTTAGTATACAATGGAGTAAGGAATTCAGAATATAAAGCAGATTCAAAGTAACTTTGCTCTGAATCCTTCTGTAGTTGTCTACATAACGTGTAGTTGTCACATTTTCCAACAGTAGAAATTAATAACAAGCAAAATCATATCTATGGTTTTCTTAAAGAGCTGTTCATGTCAAAGAGCATCCTCACAGAAACGAAATTAAAGTAGAACAGTTCATTAGATCTGTAGCCTGTCTCAAGAAAACATGAATGCAGGAGTTAGTCTGTGCTTGAAGTGCGAAAAGGAAGATAAATACACAGGCCACTGATAATCTTTAAAGCCTTTCTACTATCTCATTCTGAAGTAAAAAATAATAGAAACTGTTAAGATAGGTTTACCCACATCTGTAGGGCAGTGATGGGACTTTTTTGTGAGTTCTTTTCTGCTTGCTCAGGGAGTATCTCTTGAAATGTCCATCATTCTTGAACCGTATAACTGAAATATCCTTACTGTATATATTAGTTATTTTTGCATTTATATGGCAAGAAAATTTTTATTCTATTTAAGCTTTACCCATTTGTCCTAGTCAGTGAGATATCATGCCTATCCTTTTTCATCTGTTGAAGTAGTGTGACCTTATTTTAACATATAAGGAACAAGGATATAGGAAGATTAAATGATATGCCCAGAAGTCTATGGCAGATATGGCCACAGAGCATCTAAACTACACTGTCTTTCCTTTTAATTGATGTCCCATTTGACCTTCCCATGTTGATTTTCTATTTCTGATTCTGCACAAAATCAAAAGTAAATAAATAAACAACAACAAAAAAATCTAGCCATGAACTTCCAAGAAAAAAATCAGCTAGAGATTATTTTCACTTTGAAGTTCAATGTATGCCTGGTAGACAAAGCTGACAAAACTTTAGGCATTCTGAATTAAAAGTATAATGAAATGTTTAAGAATAGTAATCTCCACAGTATTTTCTGAATTTTCCTTTCAGGTGCTTTAAAGTTTAATGATCCCTTTTTCTACTGAATCCATAGCATTTCTATGTTGATTCAAGGAGTTTTATCCCACTATAAGATCATCAAGTACATTTATTTCTTTTGTGTGCTGCTTTTGATAGTGTTATTGAAGTCCAAGAAAATTACGTACTGCTCTTCCTACATTTGACTCACTGTGAATTTTAATTTTTTTTTTTTTTTTTTTTTGCCCTTGAAGGATTCTGTCACAAATCAGACAGGAGATTTCTTGACGAATTCATACAGTGGACTGCCTCTTTGCTGCCCTGATCAGCACTCTGCATAGTTTTTCCTTATTGAAGTAAATGTAAAATGTCTTTATTGTTTGCATATCTTGCTGGTCTCTTCTGAAGTGTTTCTGAAAGATGATAAAATATAACTTTGCCTTCCAACTTGGAAAATACTGAGGATCCTGTTGTTCTTCTGCTTTTAAAATTGTTATAGAGAATTATTTTTGTATTTCACAATTGGAAAAAATGTAGGGTCGTGATATTTTTTTCTCATAATAAGAACCAAAATAATACTGTAGCAGTGAGTTAGCATTCGTTGTTAACGTCAATGAAATAATCAGGCTTTTAGATTTATGAGTTTGAGGCATCAGTGCCATTATTCACATAAATAAAGTCCGATGTTTTTAACTGACACAAGGCTGAGCAGCAGCACACAGATTGAGGGCTCCAGTCCCCCACTGGATCTACCTGGATGAATCTGTATAAGCAAATTACATAGTTACTCTAAAACTGTATTATCTGACTTCTGTGGGGCATGTCCTCTGGAAAGTCTCAAATTTTCTTCTACAGCAATAAAGATTTATTTTTTTAAAAACCATCACACTTCATTCTAGTCGCAATTTATGAATAATACACTCCAAGCATGTTATTAGAAAAGGACAATAGTATATTTTTAGTCTGGAGAAGGTAGTTATGCTTGTGTAATTTCAGTGTTTTGTTGTCCAGTTCCACTGAAAACTGAAATTTTCTCTTTAAGCCTAGAATTCTGCATATTTATTCAGCTAAAACATTTGAAATAACATTACAGTAAACAACTTACAGTAATTATTATATAATTACTAAAGACAAGTATTAATTAGTAAATACAATTTGTAAATACAATTTGTATAATATTGACCCTTCCAAGATTGATACTTAGCTACTGGTTATCATTTCCTTTGCGTTCTTCTTGTAGTGAGTGGAAAGGAGTACTAAGGGGGAGAAACAAACCTTTGGGGGAATCAAGACTGACCATGGCTTTCTCTCATTGTTCCTGTGAACAGCTAATAGTAGATTAACTGTCTCGTCTCTGTACTATATTAAAGTTCACAGTGCAGTTCAATTTTTCTGAGCTCTCATAAATTGCTCAATATATGCTGTTAATTATCAGTCAGTATGATTCACTGAAGTCATAACCTGACTCCTTAATGAGTTTCCCATAAATCTGTTCTATTCATTAGAGGTCAAATTGATAACTACTAAGAAGGAATATCAATGCTGAATATATTCTATAAGGATATAATTATAACTAAAACCACACCAACCCTCGTACCTCTGTCTTCTCTGGATCTTTGTGTTGAATTCAAAGCTCTTAAGTAACTGGTGGTTCTTAACAAGACAATGAAAGAGCAGGAGGAACAATGAAAAAAACCTGCAAAGTTATGGGAAAAGTGGAAGTTTCTTTTATACATTTTTAACTTATTATTTAATGCATGGGTGCATGTAGTGCATCTATGGAGTGGTCATTTAATGGTCTGAACATTAATTGTGGAAAGCTTAAATCTTTGACCGTCCCCTTTTGTAAGTATGTTATCCATTATAGGAGACAGTAGTGTGGACAAACTTCACCCTGGGAAGGGGACAATAGGAGGAATCAATATCAACATTCAGATACTCTATGAAAATCTACTTATTTTCTTCATATTTCAAAGAAAACCCACTTTTCTAATTTTCAGTGGCTGAATGATTAGAAAAAGCAGTTATTTCCATATGCCTTTTGCCACCGGATAGCTGGCAAAAATGTTGACACATAATTTATAAGACTAATAAAGCCTAGAAAAAGATTATACCAGAACGATCTCGTATATTTTCACAGATAACAGACACTATCAGGAGTTATGAGGCATGCTTATATCCAATATGGCCATGAGTGTAAAGCTGAAACTTATTTAAAGCATTTTAAATTAGACCATTTCTTCTGTGTGCACAGGTCAAATAAATTTGAGGAAAGCAGCTTGGAAAAAAAAAAAAATATCAAATTGTGAGCTGGAAATGTAATATAAACATAGTCTGAAATTAAATCATGTACTTCATATATATCATATTTTGCAAATATGAGCTTTCAATAAGAAATACAACAATGGAACTTTTAGGTACAATTTTAATTTATTATTACTTGCAATATATATTTAATATAAATACGTGAGTTGTTTTTGGAAAAGCGTTGATTTAGACAGATGTAAACTTTTACTTCTGAGCCTTTCTTCCAAGGTTGCTTTCTCTAATATCTGTACATACTTATGGATATAGTATTGGAGAAACACTATCAATTTTATTTTTGTTTTAAAAGGAAAAAAAAATGTGCACGGTACAAACGCCTTAGTATCCACAGTTCTCTCAATGTTCTTTGATAACATGATTTTTTTCTTTCAAGAGCCTTAAAAAAAAAAGCTAGGATAAATTGCAATAAAACAATGAGAAAATTTAAGACCAAGCATATTCGAGTTCTGATGAAAAGAAAGAAAAATAGTTGAGAGACAAGAGGAAAGATTGTTTTACGTGATTTTGCTGGCTGTAGAAGGAGACTAAGTTAAGGTGAGCAATTATGGTTGTCAGTCATAGTGATCACATATGATTACATTAAATGTCAAGACTTTGAATGCTGGTATATTATCAAGATTGAAGTAGGATGTTCACACTGCGTAATGAAAAACATTTACACAACTTTAGCTAAGCTAACTGCAGTCCTTCTTTGCTCAGCTATGTTCACGTGCTTCATGACAAGTGATCCTCAAATTCTCGTTTTCATTTCACTGGAGCAGCAGTGCATACTGGATGAAACTGAAGGAGGTATTGACAGAGGAGTTTCTATCTTTCCCCAAGATTGAGTGATAGGAGGTGAGACAATGGCACAAAACAAACAAACAAAAAAAAGTAAATAAATGAGGTGATCAAAGGTCTGATAATGGAAGCCTACAAATTATTAAGATGTTTATAATTGGTTTAATGGAAACAATTATATTTAATTGACAAATTGTGCATAGAATCAGGATTGCACCTGCATCAAAAGCTTAATATTGCTTGAAAGGGTTGCAGGAAAGAAATCAGTAAGTGACTGTGGTAGATCTGCTTTTAATTTTCCTTCCAATTTTTCAAACAGGAAATGCAAACTTAAGCAAAACTCCCTCTCACACAGCATTACTAGTATTTGTATGCTTTGTGCCTTATCTATTTCAGCACTTTCCCTGTATCTGAAAACTTTTTTTTTTTTTTCCTCTAGGTTGGTTGTATGACAACTTTTTACTTTTATAAGAAATTTTTCTGCCACAAATCACTTCAAATTTATCTTAAGTTTCTGTGAAAGATTATAAAGGCCCAGCTGCTGTTTCAGGAAAAAACAAACAAAAGCAACAACAACCAAAAAACCACAAACTTTTAGCTGAATCCTTACACCCTGAGGAAAATCTCTGTATTTTGCTTTAGGCTTTTTTAGCCATCAGTCATAGGTCTCTTACAAAAGATGCTCCAAGGCCATCTTTAACCTCTTTTTCCTTTCATTCTCTAGCTGCTGCACAGCAGGTAAGGGATTTTTAAATACATGCTACTATCTGTGGAAGACAAATTCCTGATAAGTAACTGTCTTTATGAATTCCATTTCTCTTCACAAAAATAACTTGTAGTATTTTTCATAGGTTTCAGTTTTTAACTCTTTGAAAATAAGTCCTATGGGATGCTGCTTAGTTTACTGATGGGACCCTGTATCAGAGGTTTTCTCAGCTGGGCAGTGAAAAAGATTAAAGAACATGGAACTCAAAGTATTCACATCACATAATCCAAACTTGAATGAATACAGTTGCTCCATTTCTGTTGTACATCTTCCTATCTAAAAATTAATTTTAAATAATCTCTTTCAGCGGTAAATATCTTTTGCTGACCTTCAGTCTCATGTCCTTTGTCAATCTACTGTTCATTATATATTTGAAAAATATCTTCAAACCTCAATCTTTTTAATTCTTTTTATTTTTTTATTTTTTAATTTTTTACCTTTGTTAATACATTTAAAATTCCTGTGAATCTCAGCCTGTGGCTCATGAGTTCCTTAAGGACTGTGGTATTTTCATACCGTCAAGTCTTTCTGCTTTTCCTTCACTTTTTCATCAACAGTTCTAACGTACTTGCCATGGGCAAACGTATAGTTAGGGAATATACATAACCCTTGAGAGTATGTTATATAGAAATACTTCCCTGGGAATAACACAGTACAAAGCAGCAGGATAAATATTGAAAAAGCAGTGTTCTCACATAGCACTTAACACAGAGAAAAAAGTTAAAGTGAAGACTAAAATGAACGGTACTGCCCCTGCCCTCATCTTGGCACCCAAGTAGAGAGATTGAGGGCTGTTACTCTGTGATGAACTCAGTCATTCCAGTGGTATTGTGGTTTAGATATTACCGTTTAAAAGTCATTGACAGGACTAAAGGAAATATATTTTATTGGAACATCTGACAGAATAATCAAGTGTACTTCTGGGAGCGGGACCTTTATTAGGGTCATATTAGAGGATTTTTATTTTATTTTATTTTATTTTATTTTTTAAAGGCTACTCTGTAAATAGTCAGTGTCTAATTTGGGGGATTCAGAAAGGACATGGAGAGTGGTAATGCTCTTTGAAGACTGTTCTTCAGTATTAGGATAACAAAATGCTAGTGTTTTCTTTCATCGTCTGCTTCCTGGGATTTTTGAAACTGTGTTATATAAATGTACCCAGGCTGTAAATTTGACTTATTTTGCTCCCAGGCCCTAGTCTACTGCAAATGTATTCCTAGACTTCCTGATAAGCTAATTCTCTCTCAATTGAACCTAAGCATGGAACAGTCAATCAGAATCCTCTGTCAAACTGGCAATCTGTGAGCATTTTGAACTGAAAACCAGAGTAAAACACTCTGTCTCAGGGCCCCAGGAGCAGCATCTGGGATTGAGAGAGAACCTTGCCAAATCCTGTGTGATGTGGATGTGGCTGCTCTCCAGAATGTGTGAGCTCTGGCAAGTGTGGATATTAGCCAGATTCATGGGTCAGGTTGTCTCCCTAAAGAATCCAAAGGATTGAAGTTATTGGGGAGAATATGAATAATTTGAGAGCACCTGCTTAGCTGCTCTCTAATAAAAAATAAATCAGGGCACAAAGAGAAGTCTCAGACGTGCCATGTGCTGAATAAACACCCACTGTATCTATTTTATTATCTGTTTAAATTGAGAGATTTAAATTTACATTAAGTTGTTTTTCTTATTATGAAAATGAAAACGTCTTTATAGGATGTAACTTAATACTATTTTAAGCTTCTATATAGCTAGATCAGTACAGTGTATATAGAGAAAAATTCTGGTCTTTAGATCTGTACGTACAGAAATGAGGGCTGGACACCCAGTGATTCGCTGCATAAAAGCCAGCTATTTTCAGACACTAGTTCAGAGCACTAAGTTGTGGAGAAATGTTAAGTAAAGGAGAAGGAAGATTAATGGCAGAACTGTTGTGAAGCTAATGTGGTCCTAAATAATAATAATTTAAATACAGTAGACTGCATTGAAAAGAGCTGCATTTGAATTGCATGCTGTTTTCCTAAGAGGATAAGGTATGATCCATATATGTCAGTGCAGGTGAAGTTAAGGGTCTTTTTTTTTTTTTTTTTTTCCTGAAGTAAATAAAAGCAGAAACCCAAAGAGCAACAACCACCAGCACCCCAAAAAAAACCAACAAACAAATCAAACAAATCAAAATCAAACAAACAAACCAACAAAAAAAACGGGATGGAAAATAAGCTGTGGAACAAAAAAAAATGTAATCGATATTGTAGGTTTAGGATTTCTTGGTAGAGGGATTGCAATTTGTGTAGGGCTGTTGGTACATGTAAAACGAATACTTTTCTATTTTCTGGGGAAAAATCACATTCGTTTAGTTACATCATCAGCATGTTACAATACAGAATGAGTTGTTTAACAGTTGAAATATTCCCCACATGTACATGATTAATGTAATTGTAGTAATATATGAATTGAGTTGCATGTTTGTGTATTTGTAGTTTTTTAAACATGCAATTTAAATAAGTAAATAAATTTAGTAGTGGAAATAAATGGTGGAATTTATGTTCATTAATTGTACAATTATACAGAGTACTAATTGACTGTAGAATTTATAGTGAAGTGGAATACTGCATTAGGGTGAATAGTTCTACTCTATTTTTGCGTTGTGAACGCTATTTTTTTTTTTAGTGTCACCCCCTCAAACTAGTTTTTATTATATTTTATTGATTCATAAATCATTCCAGTGTGGAGATTTAATCCTGCAAAATATGGTTGTATCATCTTGCTCTTGCTGCAAATAACACACACTAGAATACTTCTCATTATTGCGGTTGAATATTTGGATGCTTTGTGATTATGCAGATTTCAATGAGCAGGCTGGATCAGTACCCACCTTTGGTTAAAGCACAAGTGTCACCAATTATTCAAGTGTCAGCAGGAGACTACATTTTTTTCCTCATGTTAGATTTTTTATATTAACAGAAAAGGTGATTGCCTGGAGCAGGGGAACATGTAATATCTGTCTCCTTGCCTGTGAGAGTGCCTTATACAGAGGATATTCCTTAGTTTGCTGATGTTAGCTTTTTTTTTTTTTTTTATGTAGGCTTCCGGATGGAGCCCTAAAAATTTGTTTCTGGCATATTCCTGCCATTTTAAAAACAAAGTTTCAAAACACCAAAATCTAGTTTATGTTACCTTCCAGTTCTCAAAACATCACAGT
This sequence comes from Nettapus auritus, assembly GCA_011076525.1. Classification (NCBI taxonomy): domain Eukaryota; kingdom Metazoa; phylum Chordata; class Aves; order Anseriformes; family Anatidae; genus Nettapus; species Nettapus auritus. The sequence continues at coordinate 11,647,311 of CM021784.1, forward strand.
CACATGAATGAATGTGGTGAATTCAATGTAAGTCAATGTGTTAACAGCCACAGAAATAAAACCTGGTATTTAAGATTTGTCAAAGATATACATTAGCAAATAAGGAAATAGAGAGTAGACCAAACAAACAGATAATCTGTAGCATATTTGCTGATTTGCTTTACATTTTTTTTTTTTTTCAGTTAATTTAACAAACTTCTGAATACTTGTGTCTGATTGCTCTAACAATCTGAAGTAATGTGGCTAATGCTGCACAACTGTTGGGGAAAAATAATCTTTTGAAAACTAATCACAATAGAATATTCAAAATAATGCAGTGTACTGTAGAAAAACTGTATATGTCTGAAGATCCAGTCTATAAGATGTGCCATGACACACTGGACAGAGCTTTTGGAACCTGCCAATAACTTTTTTTTTTAATAGACACCATTTTGTTCAGTGACACAATGGGGAAATACATCTGATTGTGGTCTTTATATGTTTTGACACAATAGACTTCATTCTTCCCTTGCGAGCATTCAGGTATAAATACAAATGTTACTTGCAATGCTCCAGCTAGGCAGACGTCTAACAATAGATTCAGTCTCAGAGTTATCTGGCAGGTAGGGATGGGGAAGAGATAGTTTACATTATGAACACGTGAAGTCTCTGAAGAACAGATCTCAAGTTGATGAGATTGTAGCTAACACAGCAGTATTCATGCAAAGAAGATGCTTTCAAAAACACAGCTCAAAAAATAGCTCCTAAAGTTCCTAATAGCCTATAAAGGAAAATAAAAAGATGTGTGATTCTGTGATGCTGGTTTAAAGAATAATGTTACCTTTTACCATTAATTGCATTTTATTAGCTCAGATAAAATAGTCAGAATTAAAAGAACATAAAATATCTTTTTACATTATTTAGAACATATAAAAGTTAAAATGCCATCAAAGCTAACTGATATTATAAAAGGAGAATTGAAGATCAAAATACAATTAAAAATTTGGCCAGCTTTTTTGTTGGTACACTTAAGGACATAGTGTCTGAAGAGAAAGCAGAAATTACTCATTATGTCATACTGCATTAGGAATCTATTCATTTGGTAGCAAGAACACTGAAGTCATGTTTATACACTTGATATTAAACCAGTATATATACTTTAAAATCTTGATTTGTGGATTTGTAGCTACAAAGTGGTCAATGAATTTTGCTGTTCTGAAATGCATTACATTTTAAAGAGAATGGGAAAAAGTTAAATATAGTCATTTCTCCAACAGAGCAACAAAAAAATTGCATAGAGATTTAGTGTAGCAATTCAAAACAGAAACCTAAGAAACTTCCTTTCTTTTTGGCCTTTTGTAGCACTGCTGCATGTCCAAGCCACATGTAGTGAGAATTACTATCCGTTTGCTGCCTTTGCAGATAAACAGCTTTTTGGGATCAATATGCTCCAAGCTTCATGGATGCAATGTCTGTACAATAAAAATAGGATAAGAAACCTCAAGACTTTTGCTAGAAACTTTCATTGTATGTTTTAAATAATCTCTATGAGAAAGTTTCAATGTACAAAGGCTTAGGGCAGCTGAAAGCTTATTTGAAATATTTCTAAAGAATCGGTAAGAGCACAGAACTGAAGTATGAAAATCTGCAAGTTATGCCGAAGAACGCATTTTGCAATGGAGTTTAAGAGAATGCTGTTAAATGATGGATTTTGTATTTGTGTCATGCATTTTCTTTGCATCAGGTTTGCTCTATTCATTAATATATATTGAAATATCTATATGGTGCTAAACTTAGTAAAAATTAGTAGTTCAGCCAATTTAGCTCAGGAACAGTCTATTGATTTCATAAAACTGGTATATTTTTATTGGGGAGAGTATGCCATTAAGCATCATTATACCAAAATGAAACAAATTGTCAGGTTCCAGAAGTGAGTATCACTTGTATTGCTTTTCAGAGGTTTTACAGCGTTCACTAAAAAAGTGAATTCTAAATTTTATGCAAAGTTGTTACATACTCAGTGTAATCTCTTAGTTACTGAATATTATGCTTCTACTTATTTAGTAGTCATTTTTGCTACTAGTTATACTCCTGTGTAGAACATCTGAAGTATTTCAGTGTAGCAGCTGAAGGATTTCAGACTAGTAGTTTTCTAAATGTTCTCATGCTACAGAGCATCGTGCTGAGTGTCCTCTTCGGAAAAGTTAGACCCATACACGCCTGTTCAGCAGAAACTTTTCCAGACATGATAAATGTTTTGTTGACTTTTTTTTTTTTTTTTTTTTTTTTCTGTGGGGGGGGAGGGAGCTGAGACATCAACTCTCAGAGTTTTCTGTTCCAATTCTTGAATTTTAGCACTGTTTACAAGCAGTGGAACACACTATTCTTAGTTGGTTAGAATGGATATGCCATTATTTCTGAAGTCCAAATTGTAAAGAAAGGTGCTTGATTCAATGAGCTGCCTTTAGAGAAAATTCGTTTGCCTTTTTTCTTGGTGATTAGGATCCCTAGTAGTTTTGTCTGGAGAACATGAAGGATGTGCCAAACTCTTCACAGAGGCTCAGTGTGAATATTTTGGCCGGTTCAATAAATAGTTAGTTACTATTAAAATGCACTTTTCACAAAGGCATAAATGTGAAGATTGAGAGTGGGATATAGAAGGGATTATTACAGTTATCCAGCCTAACATCTTGCATGACAGGTCAAAATAGACAACCCTGTAAATTCTTCATCACACCACAGAGTTAAGGTTGGTTATACAATCCTGAGGAGGTAGTGTTGCTTAGAAAATAATGAAACCTGTCGATCTAGCACTAACAGGCGTTATTAGAGTTGAGTGTGTTCTTTTTCATTTTTAAAATTCTAGTGGCTATACTCATTTCCATCTTTAGATACAGGGAGTCTTTATATGCTCAGCTGTATGCTTTATCTGTATTATGCTATGGTGAGCTGGGCAGTTTTGGCTATGGTAGGAAAATAAAAAGGATGAAGATGATAGGTGTAAAGTTTATTTCATTTGAGTCCCTGCAAAGACTTCCATGTGGCTGTTAGGGGGGGGGTCAGCCTGGCTTGTTTCTGACAGTTGACTACGTGGGTTTCTTTTAGATCAGGCAGATCCAAATGAAACCTCTTCCAAGTTTACAAAGTACCAACAAATTCTAAAAATAGCTGGGAAATCTGTATGGTTTTGTTGTGTTCGAATGTTGTCCAGGACTGACCAAAGATGGTTTGTCCTGCAGCAGAAGTTGTAGTCTGTTCATATCAAGAATGAAGAAGCAGTGTTGCAGACTGCCCTGCCAGTTAGCACATTGTGTGAAAGATAGCAATTCTTTTTAAAATTGAATACTTTCTTTATAATATCATCCATATCTAAAGGTGGGATTTTACTTTAGAAACTGAACAGGACTCTGCCTTCATTGATTGCATCTGATGTTTGTTTCAAGTCAGTTAGATGGAAGCCAACTGAGGGTCAGAAGTTGGGCGCACACAAGCAGCTGATTGCTGAACCTAACCTCAAATTCTGTCGAGGTACAAACAGTAGGTTGAGCTGAGCCTCACACTAATATGAATTCCACAGTTTCAAGGTCAGAGCTGATTCCTATCCAGGCAGCCTGAGGCAGCTACAGAGTCATATACTTGTCCCAGAATACCTTGAAGACATATTCTAAAAGATATTGAAGATTATTACAAAACTGGAGAAAGGAACTAAAAAAAAAAAAAAAAAAAAAGAGAGATGTACCGTTGTATATGATGTTTTTGTAAGAAAGTGCAAGATTCTTAAGCAAAGTTGTTACATTTACCTTTGTTCATTTCTTAGGCCTAGTAAATAAGTTGCACGGATTTGCCTGTTCATCCTAATTAATAAAAACTGGCTTAATCAGCAAAAAATATCTAGGTTGGAGTGCCAGAAAGTGGAGAGCTTGCACCTTCCATCAACTAGCAGTGACACAGTTGCACATTACCTTGAGCAGATGAACAGGATGAACATCAATAAACATTTGATTTGGTATTCAAAAATGAAGCTTCATCATTTATTTTGAAAATAGTATATCTGCAAAAAATTAAGAGCTGCAAGGATCCAATTAGCTCAATGAAACAGTAATTTATGTGTCATGAAGTAGTCGCAGAAAGGAAACTAAAGGTATGTTTAGGAAGGCTGAATATGTGACTCTTGCTGAGTCACAGCTTGAAAGCTATCTGCATGATGTAGAACTCATTAAACATCATCAACTTAAAACCATTCATGATGATGAATAAAACTGAAATCAACTTCACACCAACAGGAGATCTTAGCATTTTTTTTTTTTTTTTATTTACCTAAATGGAGCAAAGAAGGGATGTTGGGTACATTATATAAGGTGTATTTCTTATGTATTGAGCACTGCTATAAACAAATGTTGCATAGCTGGAAACTTTAATCCAACAGCCATGAAGATTTTTCCTGGTGGAACGGCTGAAAATGGAAAGTCATTGCATTTGCTCACTATTTCCTGTGTACTGGCAGTCTTAACTGCACATTTGCATTGATTATTATTTTTTTAAAATTTTTATTAGTCTTTAGCAAAAGATAAAAATAAATTGATAATTATCAGCTGCTGAAAACTTCAGATATTTGTTGAAGAACTGGATGGTCATGTTTATGGTGGTGGAGAGGTTGCTCAGAGCTCAAAATTACCTTGTTAAATAACACCTCGTATAGCAGTGTGTATATATATCAATATATACACGTTATATATTGATAACTGGCAGCTCATTGTGAAAAGATGTTTCCTATGATTAATCTAAACAAGAGTAACTTATTCTGACTTGCTCTCTTGTCACACGCTTAAAAAAGAAAGTATTTTCACTGCAATTTGAGGAATATTTTCTTATTTCTGAACTCTACAGACTTCTTCAACACAAGCAGTGTTTGTCAGCGTTTCCCCCTCCCTTTCCCCAAGACCAAATATTGTCCATCATAAATTGTGAACACTGCTGAGAGAATATAGCAATTGTTATTTCAGCTACTTTCTGAATAGTTCTGAAAGGAAAGCCAAATAATATATTACAGGAAAATCCCCCAGACAACCTTCTTTTACAGAATATCTGAAATATAAGTGGGAGTGATTTTAAAACAAAGGAGTCATGTGAAGATACAAGCAAAATGCAGCAGAGTGGAAATCAATAAATTAATGCTTCAGCTATAAGTGTTGTCATTTAGGTTTTGGATGGGTTGAAGAAATCTTTAAAATTAAGAAGATAAACAAAATAGAAGCCAGAACTAGTGCTACTTAAGGAACTGCTTCTTCCCCTGCAATGCAGTGGCAACTGCATTCTGGAGGGGGACTCAAACCACCCAGTTGTAAGAGGATGTGATCTTTGAATAACGTTTTCTGTATTAATGGCTGCAGTAACATTCTACACAGGCTGAAAATCCACTCATAAGCTGGAAGGTGCCTCATCAGTGATCTCTTTGAAGACAGGAACTTTTTGCATTTTTACTCTGGTTGCTTAGAGTTGACATTGTGCAGTATTTTAAGCAGAGTTAAAACACTGGATGCTCAAATTTTAAATTTAAAAAAAAAAGTTTGTATTTTCATTCTGGTTTATGAATCTTTAGGTGTATCACTTAATACTCTCACGATTTTCTCTGCAGCTAGGAGCTCATCAATTTTTATATATATATTTTTTTTAAGTTTACATAGCTGCTTAATTCCTTTAGCTATAACTTTAAGGATGGCAAATACCTTGGGGAGAAGTTATTTTTTTCCTTGGGGAAAAAATAAAGTGCTGGCAGCAGTAGGTAGGCAGGAAAGCAAACTTCTGGATGTATTATTTTGCATATTTTACATTTTATGGCTTGTAATTAAGAGTAAATCTTGCAGTATACACTACAGAAGACAAAAAGCATTGTCAGTAATACATTGAAGACAATTTAGACAGTTTACCCAATCTGTGTGCATATGTTATCATGTAAACAACACGGAATAAGCATCTATGTGCAAACTTTGTTCACACAATTGTATTGCAAATGGTTTAAATATGAAGCCTCTTTTTCTTCAGAATGTTCACTACAAATTAATTGCTCACAGTAAGAAAAAAGAGTTTTCAAGCCAAAAGAACAAATGACCAGGGAGGCCAAGGTCCTAAAGAGATGAGGCAGCAGAAACAAGACATCTGCCCTTATTGTGAAAATCTGTGTGCAGTTATCAGTACTGAATTAAGAACATAAGTTAATAGCTGCTCATTATAATTTGAATGGGAAATGCAGAGTCACTGAGGCTGGAAGTGATACATAAAAGTGGTCTCACATGATATGCCGTTGATTCTGATATCTAGATAACAGGAATTTGGGAAGAACAGGTAAAGTGGGAATTGTTTTTGAGGCAAGAAGTAATTAAAGAGGAAAACAAAAAAGACCTTTACAAACTGTAGGAAAAGTAAAGGATAAATTCTAGCAATTTTTCCAGAAGAAGTGATAGGCAGATTTATAAACAAGAAAACTGTGGGAGCTGGGGGAGACATTAAACAAGAGAGAGTTCTCCAACACAAGACATATGTTTTTGCTGTGGGTTGAAAGGATATAATTTGAAAAGTGTCTATCATCTGTTTTGTGGAATTTCATCCCTCTATACAGAAAAAAAAAAAAGCCATTCCTTGAAAACTCAAGGAAAATATGTATCTAGACTGTACTTATCACGATACAAGACCACTTTTGTAAATTTGGTTTTCAGGGAGATCTTAGTTCAATAATTATCATTGATGTAAATTATCAGTCTTTTAAAATGTTTTGACTGTTAGACCATTCAAATCACACATAGCAAGAAAATGTCAGTACACTTGGAAAACATGGTCATCTTTGATGGAAGTCAGATGCCCTTCGGATGTCAATGCTTTATTCCTGAAGTCTAAATGAAAGAGACATTTGAATAAATTATGAACCTCTACCAACATCCAACCCTTCTTTGATAACATATTGTCCGTTGATATTTCGGAAACCCACTTCATCATTTATTCAAAGAAAAATGTTAGAAAAATAAATTAAAATATCAAAACACTGACAAGTACCAAATGTCTCAAGAAAATAAAGGAATAAATTAAAGAAAATTAGGAAGAGGATGAAGAACTGAATCGTCTTAATCCCTTGGTGGTTGGATAAAGAACTCATCAAAGATATGTACTCTAGTATATCACAGTACATTTTTCAGGCATACTCTAATCCACTAGTTGACCATTAGCTGTATGATACGGGGGAATCTGGGAAGGATTTTTCTATGTTTATCCTGAGATGGGCTAGTTACATTTTCTTTGAAGTACTCCAATCATTCTGATCAAGGCACTCATTGAGTGCTCAAAGTTTACATCTTTGTTCTGGTTTAGGAAGAAAGTACGGTTTGAACATAGGCATCTACATTCACATGAATGCTTATAATACTAGCCTATAAAAGTATTGTAGGTATCCTATTCTGAGTATCTTTTCACTAAAAATGGTTAAAGAAAATGATATATTTCCAAGAAAATTAAATTTCCTCAAATTCCAAAGCAATTGTTTTCTTAACAATTAATAATGTAGAAATGCAGAGAAAAAAACAGGTTCAGGATTTTCTATTTATTTGTTTCAGAAAAACAAAAGCTTTTCTTTAAAGCTCTTTCTGATTTGCAACTGTGACATTATTCAGTAGAAAGAAGAAAACAATTAATTATACAACTCTCATATGTATTTCGAGTTGTGTTTTTTTATTGTTTATTTTTAAAGACTAATTCATATGTTATCTTTATGCGTTATGCTGTAGACAAAATAGGACGTATACCTTCCACTGCCATGGAATGAACCATGCACCTGAAGAACCTATAGGGATAGTGATGTTTACTGGTTCTTCATACTTTAAAAATATTTATCTGCTTCCATGCAGTTTATTAATTTAAAAATATTATGGTGCAATTTATAAGAATTTTACTCAGAGAATGCTACTGTTCTCTACTGATTTATGCTTTAGAATCTTATTGCGTTATTTTATTTGTTATTTCTGATGTCACTGATAAAGGACAGTTATCAATAATTTACACGCTGCCTTTGCTTCAGGTAAAAGTCTGCATTCACTTGTGTTTTTTTTTTGTTTTTTGTGTGTGTGTGTTGCTAAAAGCACCAGATGGTCACAGTGGGTCACAGTGAAGATTCACCAACTTAAGATATAAAGGAAGAGAAAACTACAGAATGTTAAAAACAAAAAACATCCCCCCCCCCCCTTCAACAAAAAAGAAACAAAATAGAACACATAGTGCTTTAAGATTATTTAAGAAGGCAGTGTGACATAAGATACCAGTATAAAACTGAGTGGTAAAACATTTTAATTTGTTGGCCAGTATACTTCACAAACCTTTCTGAGTAGAGTTCCCTGATGAGATCACTAAAAGTTCAGCCTAGAATGTGGAGGCCCAGTATGACCCATAGCACTACTTTTGATCATTACAATGATGTATCATTATTTATCTTGCTGGTCATAAATTGTTTCTGTTTCTGAGTTACTTAGGTTCCCTAGCCAGCCACATCATTTAAAAAATAAAAAATAAAGCTTTATTTCAGTTTATACTGTTCAAGACTCCACTGATAATGACTACCAGTTTCTGAAAGCCTGAAAAATTAAACGCGTATTTCTGACCCACAACGTTATGGGTTTTCTCTAAGGATAGTTAAATGTAGTACATAACTGGGATGCTATTTCATTGTCAATGTTTTGAACAAGCTGGTCGATGAACAAGCAGCATATGAGAGTGAATGTGAAACTTGTTTTGTTAGGGTGATACAAGTAAATTCTCTACTACTTTGTGTTAAGGAAATGCATTCTTGGCAATAAGTATGGTAAAACTGACCCCTTTCCATCACGTAGTCATCTATCACTTGTCTAAAGCCCAGGCAAGTCACCCCACTTTGTTTCAGCAATTTTATCAAACACCTCTCTGCTCAGAACATGTTATTGGAAAAAATTTAATTATAGAAATATTGTTTACTGAAATATTTTAGACTGAAACCTAATCAGTGTGTCATAGCACGTAGAGGGCTGGCTGCTCCCAAGGGACAGAAGCAGACAGAGATACCAGGATGGGCAGGTTTTAATCAATAATCAAAAAATTTAAACGTTGAGAAACAGTTAAAGACAAAACTGACAATGTTTTGATACCAATGTTATTTAATTCCTGGTAGAAGTGGGGAAATACATACCAAATTTTACTGAGGAAGGCCAGGAAGAATATTATTTTCAAATTTCTGAGAAGTATTTGAGCATCTTCCTGGTAGGTTTCAATGTACAGAAACTATGTCAGAGTACCATAAATCTCCTTAAAAGTGCAATAAAAAATCTTAGGAAAAGATAGGTAATATTGAATTTAAAAGAACAATAATTTATAATGTTAGTTAGAGCAGAATAGCAAACAAGCAGTCAATAGGCAATTTCCCTTACCAGTTGCTTATTTTGAATTATCTACAATCTTGCCGCTTATACCTATCTGATTTTCCCGATCATGAAAATCTATTATTTTCATTGTCTTCCTCTGCTGTTGAATCTTAGTCATTCAGGCTTTGCATTTGATTGATCAACCATTTGTTAAATTTCAAATTAAATCTCAGAGACTGTTTTTGTCCTCCCCCCCTTTCTTTTTCCTGACAACACTATTTTTTCCTCCTCTCACTCTCCTTTTCAAAAATATTTTCAAGTGGAGTCATCTTCTTCCTTTCATCCTTTTCACTGTGATGTTATGACCTACCAGAGCTCTCCATTGTCACAACAGCAATGAAGTTGTCTTCCTGCACAAAGTGAATTTTAAGAGCTCTCAACTTTTTTTAAAACAAAATCTATTTTTATTTATTAAAATATCAAAATTTCCAAAACATGAAGCCTAAACTGAACCACAGAACATGCAATTGTTTTGAGAGCTGTTTTCTTTGTCTTGCTTTTCTTTTTCTTTTTTTTTTTTTTTTTTTTTTTTTTTTTTTCTTTCCCCTTCTTAGAGCTTTCAAGTACTTAAGCTGATAAAATTGCTGGGAACTGCAATTAGTACCTGAAGCCTATCAGGTGCTTCTCCAAAGAAGTGTTGTGATCTCAGCAGTCAGCAATAACTAGATAACAAATATTAAATAAAAATAAAAATAAAAAAATCCACACTCATTTGGGTACACAAAATGAGTATTTCATTGGAAACTTGCAAGAAAACAACAAATTTCCAACAGATATCACTTGCTATTTCAAGAAATCTGTGAACTGCAACTAAAAGTTAACAGTTGATAACAGTTAAGACTGACATGGCTATTTATTAGTATAACAAAACAGTTTTCCATGCAGCCTTACTATTACATACAGTAGGAAGGGGCAAGTTCTAAAAAATTGTGTAAGCTAGGGTTTTTTAGTCAGTTATCTTTTAGGGTCTGTGGTGTTTCATTGCTCCTAAAATTATCTGCACTGATCTTCTCAAGCTTGGTCTACGCTTCTGGGGTAATGGGCTAATGTTCCTATTAGATCAGAGTTGCAGTCAGAATTTTTAATAACTGGAATATAAACAGCTTTCACCCGGGGAAAAAAAAAAAAAAAAAAAAAAAAAAAAAAAAAAAAAAAAAACACTCCACCAGGACACTATAAACAAGTCATTGGCCAGTCTGTTAAATTCTTCTAGCTTCCTTGTTTTGCTCGGGACTGCCACCTTCATAAATGTGCTTCACAAACCAGTCACTCTCTAGTAGCAGTTTTACATTAGTCCGAAGATGCAGCAGGTGAAAAGCTACATGTATGATTGGCTTTTGGCTACATGGTCTTGAGCCATCCAATTCTCACCCCAACTCTGCATGTGTTAACATGTTGATAATGATATTTTCTCTGGGTTCAAGTCCTTCATTATCAAGATTAACCTTCATTTTATTCTTCATTCTAATATTATATCTTCAATGTTAAATCTTCTTCAGGGTTCTCTAATAATTTCCTTAACCCTCAATTTACTAAATGCTACTTATTCATGCCCTTTTATTTGATTCACTTCTTTAATAATATCTATTCTTACCTAGAATTGTCAAGGAAACCACCACCTCTGGCTTAAACAACATCCCCAGAGTTTGAAATAGCAGTGTTATTAGATAGAAGAGTGCAAATTGTATTTTAATTCCCTTCCTCAATTACATTAAATTATGTAGGATCTCTCTTTTGCTTAGTGCATCCTTTAGATGAGAAAGTTAAATAGAAAAGGACTCTGTTTTTCATTACTAGTTTCCTGATAATTAAGCATATACTGACTTCTTTTCAAAAACCATTAAAGGTTTGAAGTGGAGTCTCTAGATCCCTAGCTCCAGAATACATCCCACCCTGTATCAATTATTTTAATTATTATTTTATTTAAAATGCCAGTCCAAGGTTGCTTTTCTTTTCACTTTGTAGTCAGAACAATGATGGCACTTGACAACAGAATAATTATTCTGAGAGTTCTTCCTCCCTTTGCCCTGTAGAGACATTTTCCTTTCCTGCCCACCTGCTGGAAAATAGTATTCCTCCTTTAAAACAAAACCAAACAAAACATTTGTCAGTTAATGATTTTTGAAATCTGGGGAATGGATCAAATATACTGAATACATTTAATTTAAAATTGTAAATGAGTAGAAATAGAATGTATAAACTATTATAATGTTATCAGGTTTGTCTCAGACATAAATCATCTTTCTTAATTCCATAGTTGTTAAAAAGGATAGCACAGCGAGACTTCAGCCCAATGTCAGGCCTTCATTTCTCCAAACTCTCATTGCTTTTAAAGTACAGGGTTTTTCACAAATTATAATATGTTAACAGTACAAGATTACTAACAGAAACAAAGACTAAAGGGAAAGCATGGGAGATGAAAGAAATCAACAAAATTTTGGCAAGTTGGTGACAATTTTTCCATGGCATATATATTTGTAATGTTTTTATACAGGGGAAACTGGTGAGTAATATTTTTCTACTCATGGCTCAAGTGTAAATCGTGGCCTCTAAAACTAGAGGATAGAGTGTGTGCAAAGCAAAACTGAGACTAGTCTGTTTAGGAATTTTATCTTGTATTCACCTACCCCTCTCATGTAGGCGTTTGGCCCTGGCTGATCCTTGAGTTTATTATCTATTGAACTTCCAAACTACTAACAATTTTCATGCTCTTTCTAGTGCACATTCTAGCAAGATTTAGGGATTTGAATGTAGTATCTGATTTGACTTTTAGAAAGAGATGTTATAGTCTGGAATAGTCCCTTTGGCTTCCCCAATACCATCTTTCTCAATTTTTATTTTGTTTTGTTTCTTTTCTGTTTAAGGTAAGTACAAGAGGTTGAGGGCATCTAAAGTGTGAAGATTTTAACTTGTTTTTCTGTCCTCTTGGGTTTTATTAAACCATAATTGATTTGGTCTTTAGTAAACATCAATGCTCCAAACATTTTGCAGAAAAAAGGGAAAAAAAATTGCATTTATATCTTTGTAACAACACGAAACGAGGCAAGAAAAGTGACAAACATCCCATCAGGCAGTATAATTAATACCTATCACTTCTGCAATGTCCTCAGCTATATGTTTTTCTTTTGTACTTTCTCCAGTCCTCCACTTGAGTGAATAAGATTATCTATACCTACACCCACAGAGGGAATATAATGTAATTATAGACCTTCTCTTTCAAATTTAATATGGGGTAACATGTGTGTTCCAGAGATGGAGCCTGGCTTTGATTACCTGTAAACATGGGCATTTTCTTAAGCTTAAGACAAGAATATTTTTCACATCCTGACCTAAGCTGAAGCCCGCTTGGAATGAATCACAGAACTACTTAGAGAGCATTGAGAAATGGCAGGACTGACAAGTAATTGTAGCAGTTTCTTTCATTTTCTTTCCCTGATAATGCAATAGCTAAAGATTAAATGAAACTCCTGCAGCTGCCCAAGGAAAAGAAAAAGAAATCTAAGTATGGAGTTAAAGAAAGACTTGGGTATTTATATTTTACCATTTACTTTCTTTCAATCTCTGGTGAGACAGCTTGTTCCTAAAATAATGTTCCCTGTTTCATTGGCTTTGTAGTGCTAGAATTTGTACAAGTGGGAGGGGAAAATGAAATTCAAATTAGAAGTAAATAAATAAATAAATAATGGGAATATGTAATAATTTTACTGCTAGCCAAGGTAGGATTACAAATGAAATTGCTTCTGCATAGCCATCATCAACTGCTTTAATTTAAAATCAAAATTCAGTAATGATGTGTTTTTTACATTACTAGCACTTATACTGATGAGCATATGTGTGAATTGTGGATGAGCGAGTAGATAAACTGGCATTCTGACCACCAACATTCATACCAATAATCATCTTAATAGGATAAACAGAAATCTGAAATAGGAAGAAAACATGTCTTGGCCTCCCTAAATGATTATGTTACTTCTTCCAGGACAGCTACTCCTCCAGTGGGCCTCCAGTGAGACATGCTTGTTTCTACAAAGTACAGTAAAAGCAACCAAATGCTTCTTCCTAGGCCTGTTCTTTGAATCTGAATTGCCAGGATGGATATTCCCATCATGCATATGTGCCATGTCTGGCCCTAGGAGCTGAATCTGTTGTGCCAGTGCGGCCTCACAGGATGGATATGAAAATTCAGAGTTCTGAATATAATGAGGGTGGGCCTCTGAGGTCCCAGTTTCACTCCACTCACTCATGTTTTGCCTTCAGAAACACTTAGAAGTTTCAGATACATCACAGTCATTAAGTATCATCCATTCCATCACCTTGTGCTCTCCTCCAAAACTAGGCAATCTTGAAAAAATGTCATTTTTTTCAAGGAGATCCTCTGGTAAAGATGGGGTCTGAAACAAGTGTTGCTTGTGAACAGGAGATAAAAGCTTGTCTTGTAACATCATTTTGTGGTACATATTGTTCGGTGATGATAAAGTCCAGAACAGACTTAACAGAATTTATACATAACATAGCATATAAGATAAATATAATGCAGTAAAGACATCTGTAATCAGGGCAGCACTCCTCTTCACAGTACATTAAAATAAGGAATAATGAAAGCTCTTTGATGGTGCAATCATGCACGTTTTGCATCTCTTTGCATATCTGAGCTACAGAGGGCAGGATTTTTTAACAAATTAACCTAAAAACAACTACAACAACAACGAAACAGCTTACAATCATACTGAAGAATACACCAGAATTTATGGAGTACCAGCTAGGATAGAACAAATAACCCTGTTATCAAATAAGGTAACTTTTCATTGTCCTGGTCCATAATATGTTTCAGATGAAGGGCTGCAATTTTGATGGACTTTTCTCCCTTTTCCTTTCTATGGGAAGATTTAAGAGGGCCATATAGCTCTTAAACTGCAAAACAGCAATTTGCAATTGATTGCTTGGTACTATGTTTTCTTTTCTTTATGCTGATGAGTTTGGTTAACTTTTGTTATGTACTTTATTTCTTATATAATTTTTAGAAGTATTTTTTCAAACATAACAGTGGCAGTTTAAAAGGAATAAATATATTACACAGTATGTTACACAGAATAGTATACTTTATATTTCCACAAGGACGGGGGAAAAGTAGTATTTTCATTAATCACACACACAAAAATAGTTTCACTTGAATATTTACGTAAAAATAACATTCTAATAGCACAGTAAATCCTCAAATCCTGATAAAACATCATTTCCAAATTGATTTAGAGAGTCTTTACTACACTGAAATAGCACGTGGATGTTGATCTAGTGAAGTTTGCACAAAAGATTTAGAACTGGTTGGTTCAAAACACACACAGGGAAGAGGGAGGAGAAACATCTTCCTTCCCTCTCTAACCTCTTTATGAATATGTATGTACGCAGATGGTACCATAGGAAGTTTACCATGTAAAGCCTAGAATTTTACTTACTACAAATCACATTGTCTATGAGATTTTTCCTTGGTTTATTTACTATCAGAAATATTGTAAAAGCTGTCTGGGTTAGCCTGTAAAAAAACCTCCAAGAAATCAGCTTTGAAGTATGTAGCTGCTACTCTTCTCCTGTCCCTCCAGGGTAGTAGTAGCAAGGGTCAGAACCTTCACAGGTGCACTCAACCCTTGCAGAGACTCCAAGAGAAAGTGCTCTGATTCTTTGTGTTAGATACTTTGTACTCGAGAAGCTGGAAGGGTGAGGCACAGTGGGATCTGATAGAAGACAGATCAAAACACATGAGAAAGGAACATACAGTCAATATGTACTAGGGATAAAGAAACCAGATTTTTATTATTATTATTCTATCCATATCAAATGACTTTTTAATGAGAACCAGGGCTCTGAAAAGCCTATTTACAGATACAGTCCTGTTGACATCACTAGAAATGGGATTAAGCTTTAATTCTGAGTAAATGCATTTAAAGCACCTGGGTCACATTCATCATCATAGAAAGGCCACTAACCTAATACTCCACTTTGGTTTTAACATAATAGCCACCTGATACTCCAAATTCCTTAAATATGGTAAAACATCTGTCAAGAATTAAACCCTGATCTGGTAGAGAATTGTGTTAAGTACTTTACTAAATGTAACATCTGAGCTTCATTTAAATTCCTTAGGTTTACAGGTGTCCTATTGAAGCTAAATGGTAAATGACTTCATTTCTAAGACCATTTGCTCTCCCTAAATCAGCAGGTGGATTGTGTGGGTTGGTGTAGGTACCGAGTATTTAGCTGGAAGTATTTTCATTGAGAGATACGGATGTATGTCTTGGTGCAAGTGGACTATGAGTTCTTCAAGGTAGTAAAACTTCATCATATTTCCTAAGGGTTTTTACTAATTCCTGTAATTTTAATAGGGCTAAGTAGTTGTGAGTATCTCTCTCTCACACATATACTCTTGTTTTAGAAGGTAAATTTCTTACTGATCCCTTTCTCATGGATTTGCTTTGTCTGTCCTTTGAAGATACTAATAGTGATACTCATACTAAAGAAATATATTATTGTATTGTAGTAATATGCTTAAGAGCTCTTTTGCTTTTTTTTAATATAAAATTATGGCTTTTTATTTATCTCTCAGCTTTCTCAGAGTTCAGATTAACCTATTAAATATTTTTCTAAATATAGCAAATACTTTGTATATCAATATCTCCATTTGCTTTTAGTCTTCCTTATATGAGATGTACTTGAAAGCAATATGCCATCTTTTAATGCTACAACTCTCACTTTATATCTTTACTTCCTTGATCACTGCTAACTCTGGGATCTTTTCTGTACCTCCTCCCTGATTTACTCTTTACTTAATTATTTATTTCAGATTTTCTTTTTCCCCAAAGAAGTGGGCCGGGAGGGAGGAGAAGAATATTTTTCTGTTTTAGCTTATTATTAGATGGACTTTATTTCTACTTTTTATGCTGCCTTAAGTTTAAAGGTAACAATTAGGGTAACAGAAGCTTTCCTAGCTTGATCTGATATAATATTTATTACATGGCAGAATTTCTGTGTTCATCTATAGCTCATAGTAATTTCAGAAGCCAAACTCAATTCTCCTTTAGGAATTCTCTTACAGAACTCAGTCTGTGTGTTTACAAAATCTCAGCCAGGTTACTTCCCTAAAACTGCTAGGAATAGGTCGCTTACTATGATGTTCATGGCAGTTGTTGTGGGTGTGTTTCTATTTCTTCTGTTTTTAATGAAAATCAGGGGAAGTTAGCATGAACTTCTGTATAATGAATTTAATAACTATTGTGCAAGGGCAAAACATGTAGCTGGGATATTTTGCTTTACTGAAGACAGGCAGAAAACTTGCTATTTGAGTCAGTGGGTGGAGGTCAGAACAACATCTGCTTTATCCACAGGAGTACAGCCTTTTACAGCTTGCTGTTGTTCAGTGAATCAATTGAGCATGTAATAAGAGCTCCAATATAGACAAGATGCATGGAACATATTGATTAGAGCCTAAGTAAATCTGACCACGGAGCATGTGCAGAGGCTTATTGTACCTCAGGCAATTTTCTTCCTGTGGTACAGGTAGCAGCAGCTTTTCTACAATATATGTGTTTTGTATTTTTTAATAATAAAAAATAACAAAGTCTTTATCTGACAAATGATGTTATTTGTCTCAGATTGCTCTAAATCTGCAAGTATAAAAGATCTGCATTTCCCTAACGGAATATGTGATTCTGGATACTTCCATTTTATGGCAAGTCAGATATGGGAAAATGTTCATCTTATGAATGTTAAATGATGTGAATTGAGGTAGACTTTAGATTTACTACAGAGAAAGTAATTCATAGATGCCTCTTATTTTTTCTTCACCTAAACTGAAGGAGCAAGCTGTGTGTTATTTATTGTAGCTGTTTCTTGTTTGGGCTTTGTTGAGAGGAATGACGCATTGCAAGTTATGGAAGCCATTTTGAGGTAATTCATATTAAAACTATCAGCAGCTGAGAAATTCTGCTCTTAATTAACTGTATATGTCAAATATTCTTACACTATTACCTAATCATCAAAAATTTTGATGTTGTTTCTTTTAACAGAAAAGGCATTCTTTAAAAGCAGTATTTGGAAGTCCATATCAGTTTTGCAGAGAAATATGAAGTCAGATTTTTTTTTTCTAATAACATATTTAATAAATCAGGTCTTCTACTTTTTATGGTGACTTAAGGCACCTCTTTCCTTATACAAAAAAGTATGTGTATGAAATAGCTGACTAGGTAGACGTTCTTTTTCAACTGGCATTAACATTAATTACATGTGCAGAACTATATTATAAGGTAGGTATGTAATAGCTCCAATACCAATTTCGCTATTGTTAACTGAAATAACAATCTGTTCTTAAGGTTTTTTTCTTTGTTCATATTTCTGCACAACTATTCCTCCTTTCGTAACCTTTTTGGTTAGGAAAACACTATCTTAAGTACTTTATAGCTGCAGTCTTCTAATCTCTTCAAAAATGTGAAAGTCCAAATTAAAAATTACTGTGTGGGCTTTTTTTTTTTTTTTTTTTTTTTTTTTTATTCTTAAGTAACTGGATGCCTAAACACATAGAAATGCACACTTGCTATTTTAGAGGTTCTACTCCAGTTGGTAGCATCTCTGTAGTCTTGTAAATCCCAAACTGAATTTTATTGGTTGATTATCTGAACAGTCTTTTGAGAAATTTGCCCAATATGGGTTTTGGTTCATTCCTCTTCTTGTCTTTACTCTGTATTAGTCTTCCTTCTAAGTCTTGAGTAAAAAGCAGCTTTTTTTTTTTTATTTTATTTATTTTATTTTTTTTTTAATTGCCTCGTACATTCTATTGGTAATAAAGGATATTTTGGAGTGGGTGGGATGAAGGCGTATGACGGGCTAAGGATACATTAAGAGCAGATGTAGGTTTTGAAATATGTGTCTGATTACATGGACGGTAAACTTCCTAAATAATTTTGGAAAGTAAATAGATCATCTGCATTTTAAGAGAACTGGGTTTAGCAAAATTTCTCTGGAACTTTCTGAGTGCTGCACTGACATCTTTATCCATCTTCTCCATTTCTTTTCCTCTGTTCCTGAGGGTGGGGAGAGGCCAAGTTTTTCTGTGGGGATTCCTTTGTGGATATGTACTATCTCATTACTCAGGCTGAAGTGGGAACTTCACATAGCTACTCACTGTAAGTTTGTAAGTTAATACAGCAAAACAGATTTTTGGCAAAACAAAAATCTGAGGGAGCTAGGAGATAACTAGACATCGTGTACGCTTCAGAAGTACATGATTTTTTTTTTTTTAAGAAAACATATATAGAAGATATAGAATGCAATAGCCTGACAATGATCTAGTTCACATTTTTTAAGGATATGATATGAATGAGCTTTATAATCAATTTGAATTTGTCAACACTGTTAATGAAAATGTTAATGGCTTGTTAGCTGTTGACTAATGATAGTGGAGGTTTTCATGCCTTACTTAATGGTGGTATGGAACGTAAGAAATAATGATTTATAGCCTGCAAATGGAATAACTGAGTAAGCTTTTCTGATCAGAGAACTCCCTGAGCTTACCTCATAACGGTGCTGTACTGCACAAGGAGTGATATTGATGAATAGTTTTATGACTCATTTGGTAAGATCTATGAAGGCAGTTACTTCATAAGGTGGCATTTTATCACAGTTGCTTTCGACCTGCTGCAGTTGACTCATTGATTAGAATTAGTCGGGGGAAGCAAATGCTGGAGACTTACTAGTGAAACTGCTGATAGTTGTATCTTTTTCTTTAAATACCCTATTTCTGACAATGTGCCAATGATTGCTCTATGTATGCCTAATTATTCTGTCATTAGATGAGGTTTTTAATTCTGTTTGGAGTGGCAAAGTCTGAGTTTAATATTAGCAGATGCTGTTTTTCTTTTTCTTTTTTTTTTTTTTTTTTCTCCCTTTTGCCAGGCCTACTTCGCAATGCCTTCTGGATTTTTGATTGAAGAAATTGAACTTTGAATCTATACACATTCATGCATCATTTAGTTAGCTTGCAGAACTCAGCTCAATTAAAATTCTGAGCTGAGAGGAAGAGAGATCTGTGAGGACCCCTTTCCTGAAGAAATAATACAGGTTTAAATGCTATTTTCTGGATGGGGTTTAGGACTATTGGTAAGATGAGCAATTTAAATGAATTACTCCTTGCTTTCAGAACTGCATCTTATTAAATTTGGACTTCATTCTTTAAATACTTGACACACTAAAGAATTCTTTTGATCCATATTTTGCTTTGTTTTTAACACTCAGTGATCAGTAGTTGTGCTGTATAGCTCATACCTGCTTCTCAGCTCTACATAGCTCCTGAGTCTACTTTTGCCTTCGATTGGTAACATTATTTGTTCTATTTCAAAATAAGCTACACAAAACTCTAATTTCAATGCCTTGTTTGTTTTGAAAATGTAATACTGCATTTGTTGTTCTAGGATCTGTCTGAATTTTTGCACTTAATGCACGGTTTATCATAAACAAGTAATAAATTATGGTTATTTAATATTAGTAGTGCTTTTAGCATGTGTAGGAAAAATTAATGCATTTACAGAAACTTCTTTATTTCATTACAGCTTCTTAAACTCCTATTTTCTGAAAAGTATGTCACTTATTTTGAAGATAAGTTAACAATTTGAAGTAATTTTCATGTACTTGTCTGCTCTTACCAAAGTGTTTTCCAAGTGGATTTAATTTTCAAGATCTTTTTATTGACCACAAATGAAGATCATTATTTCACTTTTTTTATAATGAAATTGGCATGAGTTCCTTCTCTAGAAGGAATGGAAATGGGTGGATGAAACATGAACACACAACTAGTCTGGTATTGTTGGATAGTCCCAAACTATTTCAGTATATCTGTGTGGAGAGAACAGATATCTAGGATATGGTGGACAACATAAGGCATAATTTCACAAACAAATTCATGAGTTTTGATAAACTATTCTCTCTTCAAAACCATGCAAGGAATGAATGGTTTTTTTCTGCATCTCTCACTTGAAAATTCCTAACTCAGTGTACTCTCATTTGTTGTAAAAATGATGTATTTCCAAAATAAATCTGAAGCTTGTTTCTTGGTTCCCATGTATTTGTCACAAGGAGGATCTAAATCCAGAAGATATCTCTTTATAGAACAGTTCCAAAAAGACTTGCATTTACTTCAGGAATGGTGTTTGTTAGAAGAAATAAGTACCCATATTCAATCAGTATGTCCAGAATCTTTACTTCTGGAAACAGAACTATTCACATTTCTGTTGCTCAGAAATGACAATTATAAACACATTAGTAAAATGCTGAATTCTGTTCTCCATTTGTCCCTACTCTAAACTTGTGATATACTGGAGCACTGTAAAACAACAACAAAAAAAGTGAACATGTCTGTTCATAGCAAATTGTTACCAAAAGTACTCTATTGAAGAACTGATTTGCTCTTTTTCCTACGGGGTTTAGATTTCAGTTAACAAAGTTGTGCAGAAGTGGCTGGTTGTATATCAAAGAATTTAGATCTAAAAAGTCTATGAACAGATACTGTAAACATATGGGAATAGAGTCTGAAAGAAAAAATCTCTTTATAACGAGCTGCCTTTTTTAAAAAGTGGTCGGTGTTGTAAAATGGCTGATGATAAACAAACCTGATGTAGCTGGTCACTTTTTGCTGCACACTACTTTGCGTTATTACTTTTTAAGTACGCTTCTAAATAGACATTAGGCACAGAAAATGCTCTTAAATTTTGGATTAAAATTTTGTTTTAACAATATTCCACACTTGTTTCCTGTGTGTAAGGTGTTTTTTCTATTTGTTTTCACAGATTTGGAGGTGGGAGTGGAAGTAGCAAAGCTACTGAATTTGGTAAGAGAATGACGCTCGTAATGTTTGTCAATTTGTATTAATTACAAAGTTGTTTTGCATTAATATTGGTTTTCCTATGTTCTCTTATTACTACAGCTAGCAGGAAAATATTTCAATAGGAGATGTTCAATTTGTAGTTTGTAGCAAACTAAGGTTTGCTTTTACTCTATGTAACTTACTCAATTCTATATATTTATTTACCTTTCACTTTGCTAGTGGTGTCATTTCTTATGTCCACTGCAACGTTGAAAATGTCTATTTGTGTAATATGACTTTCTTACTCTTTGCACCGTCTTGAAAGTAACTAGTTGCTGGTGGGTGGGTATCACAAAATGACTGGATGGGAGAGGTAGAAATAATTGAAGAGACTACCATCTTCATTCAGTGAGTGTGAAATAAGCTCCCCTTGAAATTGTTCAAGCAAAATGTATAATTAAGGATAATGCCTGAAATAAGTACTTAAGTGTTCTATAATATCATCCTCATTATTTTATAATGTTATGGTTTGAGCTTTAAAAAATGTAAGAAGGCTGGAGGACAGTTAATTGTATTTATAGTTAAGATGGCTTTGACTGTGAAACTTGCAAATAAGATTTAACTAGTCTGTCCCAAAGCAGTTGCTGTAAAGAAATAAGATCAAGTTTGCTTTTAAATATTTTTGGTATAGTTTTGTTTTGTTGTTGTCTTGATATTCAAATCAGCATTAACACTATAATTGTCAGGAGTAATTTTGTTGAGTGTTCTTCCAATCTAAAGATACTTTAATGTAATTTGAGTAACATACAAAGTAGTACAGGCAGAAATTTTCTCTAAAACAATGTTTTTATGGGGAAATATTCTGGCTCCTTAATGCTTAGAGGAGTGTTTTATTGATCCTGAGTTTTTAAAGAGAGGACACTTTTAATAAAATGTGAAAGTGTCATATTAATGTAATAGCAAATTTTATTTCTTAAAGGGAGAAAGACAGGATTTTACATACTTATAGCATTACCTCAAATACATTCTCTCTAATTTGGCATATTATGAAATTATTTTATTCAGTAGTAACCAAATCTCTTTTATGTTTCTCTTGAAGTCAATTAAACCTGACCACAGATTTAATACAATATTTTGATCAAGAACATAATTAATTCAGATGCTTTAGCATTTTAATTCCAGCAGTAAGCTGTTTTTGCCTATTGGAAGAGATTTGCTTAAAGTAAGTGTTGTGGGTAACCTGAGTCGGCTGAGTTATCTGCAAGTGTTTTGCTACTGCACATCCTGTTTGTTCACAAGCCTGAGTTATATTTTGGGTTTGCTTAAAGAATGCTGTTCAGCTTATTAACTGCCTTGAAAAACCGATTCTGGATATAACTTTTCAGTAGGGAAATCCCATATTCAGAAAAGTTTGCCATTTTCTATTCATAATATATTGACTAATAGCTAGAACTGATATTTATACTACAGCATGGAATAGTCTCTGCATTTGCCTGGAGGTATCACATGATATTATGAGTGGAAGAAGATTAAGCTGTTCTCTGAATGCCTTTGTGAGTATTCTAGAGCACATCTGGAAAGGAGTGGGGGCAGTGTGCTTGTGGGTGTTGTTTGTGTGACAGCACAAAGGATGATGGGGAGCGGGGGAAGGGATGCCAAGGGGTTTGTTGAACAGAAGCGCCCCTTGCTGTTGATCCACTGGAGATTGGCCTGTACTACCCTCCTATTAGAATGATTCTTAATGATTTTTAGAACTGCCCTGTTGTCCCTTATTTTCTGTAAGGAGGGCTTTCTGTCTCCTTGGAGCTTCTGATTCTCATGTTATGTTTCCCAGGCTCAGTTACATAGGGTAGCTGAGTCTAGGAAAGCTCAAAAAAGGCAGATAAAACTTGTTTCAGACATGCTGTACGCCATCCCTTGTTTGAGAGCCACTGTCTGAGCATGAAGAATGATCTCAAGTGAGGGCAGCTGAGCCATTTGTAAGAAGAACCTAATTCTGATGCAATGCAAATGATAATTGGACTACTCTGGAAAAGCAAAACACCAGGTGTTTGACAGTTCCTGCTGAATCATCGAAAGCATAGAGGTGCTAAGGAAGGCAGAGGCTTGATGAATTAGTTCTGCTGGTTTTGGGGGGAAGAGTATAGGGAAATAACTAAGAAATTAAATCAGATGTGTGCCTAAGCACTCTTGTTACCTTGCAGAATACTTCTCTTTTAAAGGTCAATATTTTTAATATTTTTATTCTTAGTTTTTCTTCTCATAGAGGAGATATAGTCAAAGATTCCAACATACTAGATTTATATGGAACAACAACTTGAAATTAATCAACTAATCAGAACAGGATGGAGAGTGTCTGAATATATAGTTTAATCTTAAAACCTGATAAATCTTGATGCGTAGATAAAATTGCCTAGCCATTAAGAAAGAATAGAATCTTAAAACATATATAACTGAACTTCAGAAATATAGCCTGTTTGATAAATATTTCTTTCAAAGATTCATACTTTAAAGTTATGGTTTGTCATCTACCTGTAGAAGGCTTTCTGATTAGTGTGTTTCTTTCCATCTGGGTAGTAATTTTTCCCTAGTCCAAGTGATTAGCGGACTTTTGGCTCAACTTCATTATTTAAGGGTATCTTCAACATATTATTTCCATGGGAGGATTACAGAACAGTTATTAGATACTGTTGTCATTGGAAAGCATTGACTCCTCTAACTCTTGAGCTTAATAGCATGTTGTTGTCCACTGGCAAAAGGGTGCTGCTAAATAGTAACAAGTTTAGCAGTTGATATGACAATTGATTATCATACAAAATCAATTACTCTGGTAGGTGAGGCAATATTATTCCAGTTACAATAGTGGTAAACAGAAAAGATTATTTGTCACTTCTAAGCAGTAGGACAGTTAAGATTTTCTAGCACCATTTGAAATTGCAGGATAAGCAAAAGCAACCAGTTTGGAATAGTGGAACATGCTAGAGATACCCTCTCCTTGGTAATGTAGGTGTGTGATTGAATGCACATACAGGTGTATGTGAAGATCAACAGGCTTCTGTCACTTTGTTACTTTGTATTAGCTGAGCATCTAGCCCTATATGAGGTCATTGCATTCTCAGGTGTTGCAGCAAGGAAAGAAAATGCCTGTTCCAGCAGAGTGTACAAAATAAACCTTTGCAAGAGCACAACAGGGTGTTTTCACAAGCTGGAAAATGTGGTGGGGGGGGGGGCCCCCCAGTCTCATTGTATCTTCATTCCTCCCCTTTGACTGTTGTGCTATGTATTTATTAAGAAAAAGTTCACAGATTTTTTTTTTTTTTTGAAAGTTGGCTTTTACAAAATCAGAGACTGTCAACCAATATCTTTTAAAATACAGCTTATTCTGAGCTGCCTGTGTTGGATATTGTCAGAGTTAAAACTTATGGCAAGCAAATAAAAACATAAAACTGATGAAGCAGAGAATGAAAGGGGTTGCATGTTGTATTGTGTTAGTCAGTGCAGCAGTAAAACACCAAAGCATGTTGAGATCTCTCCTGATATAAAGCTGAAAATGAATTGCTCGTAACAGTATCACAAGGAGGCAGAGAGAAGGTTAGTCCTATGCGCTACACTTATATTTCACTTATAATTGACAGCATATGGTTATTTAATTTTTGGTTGGGGAATGTTACTAAGATGGCTTCCCCCTTTTCTTTGGAGATTTGGGCACATAACCTATCCTCTGTATGTACTAGTTGCTCAGAAATAAACTGTGCCTGGAGTAAAGGGATGTGGCTCGCTAGATCATACGTCACATGTGTAGCTTTGAATGCAAAGTTTGATCAGCTGACTTAGTATAAAGTTCAAGAAATATTTCCAGATGAAAAGCTTTCAAATGCTTGTGTTTTCCTGATTTTATGATATAGTTTTTAAATCCTGACCTTAAACACTAAGGTTGGTATTAGGGCATGGATGTACAATAGAAAAGCTTTGACTGACCTACTCTAACTTTTAATTGGCAGCTTAAGTAGGCCACCATTTAAAATTAAAAAAAAAAAAAAAAAAAAATGCATATAGTTCTCAGTTTTCACCCCTGAAGTTCTGTCCGCACTGCAGATTTGTCCAAGTTCCATAGAAAGGCGTCTCTTGATCTTGCTCTTTAGGAAGAAATTTAAACTTGCAAGATTGTACTACTAACCACTTAACACAGAGAAGTCATTGTGCCAACAAATTAACTGTAGTGCTGAATTCACAGAATCTGTCACTCTGTCCTTGTACCCTGAGCTCAAGGACAACACAACAGCAGACAGCATCAGATGTCAGAGCAGCAACTTTAAAGTGTCCACAGATGCTTGATGCACTGCTCGCGTGTGTAAATATACAATCTACCTGGTTTATTCAGTCAATTACTCAAAGCAGAAAAAGTTATCTTGCACACAAAGTACAATTTCTAGGCAAAGAAAGATACATTTGAATGTTTATAAGTGGGTGTTTGTAATGCTTCTGGCCTTAAACACTGGCAAGTTATTGCTGTGTGCAAACATCCTTACTAGAGGCAATGTTCGTTTCAAAATAAAGCCTCCCACTCTGTCTTGTGAGCAGTCCAAGACATGCAGTAAGAGTGGTGATCTGAGGAATCTGGATAGCTGTGAATTCTATGTGATACTTTGACTGTATTGAAAAGGATGTTGATAGTCGATGCATAATTACTTTCTGGTCAGCTCATCTAGTTGAGTGGTGTAATTCAGTGAACTAATCAATCAGAAAAAAACATTTGGATGTCCAGTAGGTACTATATTTTTGACAGAACTTTGACTGTATGCTTAAAAGGCAAATGTGTGGTGTTTGTTTGTTTTTAAATTAAATATATATATATGTTTTGATCATTAACTTGAATAGCAAGAGTAAAGCAAAACTAGGAATGAAATCCAAGAGTGAGGCTCCTCCCTGTATTTCAAAGTAACAATGACATTGAATTGGAGGGGAGGGAAATATTTGTGAAGACATTTATAAGACAGGAGAAGAAAAAAAAAAATGTAGTTCTGCAATATCTTCTGCAAGGAATAAAGGATATTTTGTATTTGTTCAGAAATAGGACTGTAGGTTTAGAAAAGATTTTGAGAAGAATGTCAGAATCTAACCTAAAGCTGTGTTAAAACCTTCTTGCTCTTCATTCTAACAGTGACTTTGCTATTGCTCACAATCCACATCAAATGAGGTCAAGTATGTTTCCATGGAAGGAGGTTAAAGCAATAATGTACAGCTTCCCTCAGCTGCTGCTTTGCTTATTTCTTCTCTGTCTAGCCTTGATCTCTGCTGATTTTTATCCATGTCCTGCTCCCCAGTTTTCCTTTGCTGTTATTCCATTTATGTTTCCACTTTCTTCTACATATCCCTCGATTTTTTTGTTGTTGTTGTTTATATTTTTGTCTATTTTCTTTTTTAAATTCAACTATCCTACTTTCATAGGTTAGCCAGGAAGTCAGACATGTAAATTGGTCATTCTTGGGGGTGTTCCTGAAACTGGGTAAACTTTTTTTTCTTTCTTTTTTTTTTTTTTTTTCTCTCCAAAGTCACCTGTTTTAGATTTATTTTCTGTTTGGGAGAGCTTTCTATGTCTTGCTCAAATGCATTCTGCTGCCATGCTCCTCTTGGAGAGAAACTATGAAAACTGTCTTTCAGTGAAGAAAGCTAGTAGTGGAAGAATAATACAAGCTGGGAGTGGTGTTTGTTTTCTTCAAATGATACTTAACAGGAATTTAAATCTTGAGGTGAATAAGTGCAGAAATTATGGCGATTTGCCCAATTGCTAGAATAGCTTTAGACTTGTCCCCAGGTTTGTTCTGGAATAACTCCTAATTCATTTGCCAGCTGGTCAGCTATACCCTTGATTGCTGTTTCTGTAGGTGCTAGCTTCATCCCAGCTGCTGGAATCTTTATTTACCTATTTAAAGGTTCAGTTGTTTTAAGCCTTTTTCTCTTAGGCTGTGTTACTCGTTTTGCTAGAGTGGTTCCTTGTGATTATAGAGAGCAATAGAGCTTGATACAAACTCCTCGGAGTCCCTAGGAAGGATTGTTTTATTTTCAAACAGCAGTTGGATCAGGCCCATGGAGAGATCAGATGAATGTTTTGCTCTAAACATATATCTATTATGATTCTTCTGATTTTCCTGGTTAGGCTAATGTGAGTCTCTCAGAAAGGATTTTAGGGTTTTTCTTTCTTAGATTTGTTTCTGCTGCCTTCCTTGAAAGGAGAGGAGAAAAATACATTCAAATTATTTTTATCAGCTTTATTCAAACTTTAACAATTTTATACAGTGAAGCTCCAGAGTATCTCAAGCTGCTCATACTTGAAATGAAAACCCCTGCAATTTGTAAACTGTCAAACTTAATACAAGATCTTAGTGTTAATAGGATTTTATTGACTTTTACCACCAGCAGAGAAAGAGATTGATAAAGTATGACAAAAGAAATGAAGATACAATGCTTATTTTACTTGCATCTCCAAAGCCATGTAAATTTGATTGCTAAATTTATGATAATCTAGTTCATTGACCGTAGCTCTTCTGAGTGAGTTGGGACAAGAAGGGATTTCTGGAAAGAAAAGTGACTTTACAGAGCTGTAAAATCAGACTGTGGAGATTTTGGGGAAAATGGTTGGAAGTCTGGCTACCACGAGAGAACAAAAGAATGCACCGCATTATTTATTTCATACCCTTTTTGCTGATATCCTGCCATCTTCTTTTTCTCTGTTCTCATATGCAGCTCCATTTACACAGCTATTATTGGGTCCAGTTAATATAATTAGTGCAGTAGAATGAATAGTAGTAGCGCAGTGAAAGTACAAGATTAAGAATTTTAAGGAAGTGAAATAAGGTGAAAATGTGAACTTGATGGCACTTGAAAATTAAAGTTTTTTTTTTTTTTTTTTCTTTCACTAAGGCAGGACCAAATATTCTTAGGTTTTAAATGCCCCACTCTTGGGGAGTGGGTGTAGTTTTTAAGTCGAGTGCAATATGAAAGTCCTTTGAGATTATAAAGAAAAATTAGATGACTAGCACTTACTGTAACATCAATTCTGTTATCTGGAGAGAAAAAGATGGTCTTTTGCCTTTTTAAAGGAGTTAGGTATTAAAGCTGAGTGTTACGAGTCTTTTTTTTTTTTTTTTTTTTTTTACTGTCCTGCAAATGTGTAGTTAGTAAATGTCCATAATTTTGAGAAGGCAAATGGAGCATTTCTTAAATGGGTATCAGTTACTGAGGCAGCCTTACACTGGGACTGCTTACAATTTTCAGAACAACGGTAACAAGCAGCTTTTTTTAGTAATTTCAGTTGCTGTAGTATTTTCCCAATATTACAATATATTGTAATATTTTTTTCATGTCTTCCTTGTTTTCAGTTCTTATTTTCAACACTTAAGATCTAACTGGTATTATTTTCAAACTCTACTTGCTTTACATCCGTGATAATTTCTCATGGAAAAAATAAAAAATAACATTTAATGTGTGTTCATCCATGTGTAGTTATTGCTCCTAATTGCAAAGGAAGGGAGGGTTTGGGGTACTTCTGAGATCTATGAACTTCACTCTCTGGACAGAAAACCTCAATTTATTTTGGATTCCATAATTGCATCAGTATGTTACACTCAGCATAGTCCTTACTGGTCCACACCCTGGCTGTGTGTTTCTGACATATTCTGTCTTCTGAAGAGAAGCAGGAAAGGAACAGGAGGCATTCAAAATTAGCTGTTTTGATGATTAGTCAAAAATCTGTATTCTCAGGATTTCTGGTTTCAGCTAGGGAATCCTGAGAAGTGTATAGTCTCACTTAAGTACGGTACACTTCAGTACGTACTTCTTTATCAAGGCGTGAATTTTTATTTCCCATTTTTCTGTAATTTTCTCCCTGGTTCTTTCAAAATCTCTAGCTCTTATCTAGTGCAAACAGAGCCATAAGCTTTTCTTTTAAATAAAAGAAGATTCCAGACTCAGTTTGTGAAGGAACTGTCCTCTTAAAAGCTTCTTGGAGACATAGTTACAAGGGACCTGAACTGCTTTATCTGTTTTCATGATAGGGCTAGCTGGCATTTGTTTTGCTTGCTTCTCCAGATTTATTTTCACCCTATGTGTGCATCTTGGAATACTTTCTATAATCTCAGAATCTTGCCTACTCTATAGCCCTCAGGTTTGCAGGAAATGCAGCACAGTCCTTGAAAATATGTTGGTGTGCTATTACAGAGGTATGTACAGAGTGAAGATATTGAGATATGAAAGCCATACTGAGTTGGCTGTATTTGTGTTAGTTTTAAAGAATAGGCTTATTAAACAAGGATGAGAAATTTTAAAACAAAACCAAGCAAGCAAACAAAAAATAACACAAGGATGAATGGGCACTCTACCAACCTGACTTCTGCAAGGTCTTATAATAATAAGTTTCTACATTTATGAAATTTGCATGAGTGATCTCCAATCCTAGTGAAGGAAAACATATATTCCATAATTCATTATGCCCCAAAGGCTTTTTACATATATTGCCACTTAAAGAAAAAAAATAATAAAAATCTGTTAACACTTAGGGCAAATGATTTTTAGTGTAATTAAGGAAATGAATTGTGGCAGCAAAACTGCAAGGGTTGAATAACGAAAAGATTGTGGAATCTTTATCTTTTTTCACCTCACTTCAGTACAAATTGCAAATGGCCTGGGTAGTGGCTCCAGCACCTCCTAACTGATCCTTTCTCAGTGTGTGCAATGACTGCTCCTTCTCACAGAGTTACAATCACCCCAACTTGAATTACTGTGTGTGGTGGCTGTGGTAGTGAAACCCATACTTTTCTACAGCAGGTGGAAACTTCTAAGAGGTATAGTGGCATAAATACTTAGATCTACTTATACAAAATATTCCTTCAGACTCGTAAGAGGAGGGACTGAGCCTGGAACCTAAACAGCTAAACATCATACTGATGAAATGCATGCTGAGGACTTTGAGGGACAAATTCAAAGGTTATCTAAGTCATTTTATTTTGTCAGTCTCCATAAGGAGCTATTTAAGCCTCAACAGGGAATACAGCATCTTGCTATCTTCTGAACATTCGAATGATCTAAAACTCCCATGGTATTAGAAGCCTGGTGTCTTAGGTTTCTATGTGGCTTCAAAGGATTTTAGGCAAATCTTTTAAACTAGTTTTGGGTCAAACATATAGGTATCCAATTTGAGTATTTAAGTGGAACTGAATTACGTTTTTGACAGAAGCAACTTATAGTGGAGTTGTGCCTTTTTTTTTAAAAAGAAAAAAAAAAAAAGAAAAGAAAATAAGTCCCTTCTGAATATGTGCTACTTCAGCAGCAACGTATTTCCTCCAGCAACAATCTTGCACTACAGGAGAAAACAATAAATCATTACTTTTTATACATAGAGACGTTATCTCCTGGTATTTGAGTTCAAAGGAACATCTAGAAATAAAAGGAATTCTTTCTTCTTCATTGATCCTTTATTGACAAGCATCATTTTCATCTCTTCACCTAACATCTACTGTTGGTGTAGTAAAAAAAAAAAAAAAAAAAAAGAGTGGAATTCATTATGTAATCAGAGGGATTGGATTTGTTAATATCCAAGAACACGTTATTGCTCATCCCTTTATAAACCAAGACTGCTATATGATATGTTCTATATTTGTTGCAATCTGACAAAGAAGGCCTTTTGGCATCATCTGTATGGAAGTGTGATTGCTTCTCACATAATAGGTGGTAGGCTGCATTTAAGGACTTTTCTTTTTTTTTTTTTTTTTTTTTCCCTTGAACAATGATAGTATCAATAACTTGCCTACATCTAATCAATAATATATTTAGTGTGTATGTATGAACTTCATGAACAGGATGCTGAAAGAGAAATTTTACTGAGCTTACACTAGTTTTAATGACCTTGCTGCTAAAGTGTTTATATTTCTATTTCTTGATCATAATTTATAAACACATCATTTAAAATATAGAAGAGAGGTGAATGGATTGCTTGAGAATCCCTTCTCCAGGGAAGAAAAATTGTGGTATTTTAACGTATCAGGATTCTGAACAATAGAGGCATTCTGTAATTTAAAACTGTGGGGCATTGTATCTGCTAGATAAATTCAGGATAGCATTTAGATAGTTAAGAATGATTCATAGCCCTGAACTTGGCTTTGAGATTCATTTTGAGAGAGATGACAATACCTGCAGGAGATGCATTGTCAGACCAAAATAAAACATTGAAATATTTTTGCAGGCATTTAGACAATGTGAAAATGACTGTTTAATGGTTATTGTTGTTGAGAGTACATGGCACAGTAGCATTGCTACAGGTGAGGAATAACATATTCCTCAGTTTGAATGACTGTAAATGTTAAGATTCTTCTATTTATTTTGTTATAGATGGCTTTTATGGGTCCCAGACAAAACAAACTGAAATCTTTCAGATAATTTCAATTTTATCAGTTTTATTGTTTTTCTCCCCATTAAAGTACATAAGCACTTCATGATTCATAACTGCACTTATAATTTAAAAAAAAAAAAAAGTACAAACTGGCAGTACCTACCAGTCTTCAACGCAGGAAGAACTGAAGGAAGTTAACTGACTTACCAAAGTCTTCATTGCTGACTGAGAACAGTCTGCAAACCTAAAAAGCCAAACTTTCTAAATGATGCAGTCATCCTTGGTGGAGCAGCCGGAGAGGTAAAACTGTAACACACCATTGCTTAAAGAAATACATGCTCTTGGACTTGCCTTTAATTTTATGTGTACTTAGTTTTGAAAGCCATCCAATTACTTAACATGATATAAAATTTTCAGTTACAAATTTCCCTGCATTGGATGTGTTTGCTGGTTTGCAGCTAATCATTAAAGCTGTGTGTTTGAACAAAAAGGAGGCAGGCCATAATATGGAGATGTTGCACAGTGCATTGTTTCATCTTGTCTCTTCTGCTGGAGAGGTTAATAAAAATAAAACTATATATATTAAAAAAAAAAAAACACAAACAGTTTATTCAAAAATCAAAGCAAATTCTGAGTAACTCACAAGGAAGATTGTTCTTAATTTCAAAACATACAGTATCTTTCTTTATCACGTTCTGTTTTTCCCCTCCTGCCAACCCTATGAAATTAGGAGTTAAGCTTTCCAAAAATCTGGAAAGGACTGCTAGGATCTGGAAGAACTTTCCTGGAAAAGTTTACCTTTTTATCAGCGTGTGGAGGTGTTTCATTTAAATGCAGTCATAACTTATGTTTCAAGGTATCACAAACTGTCTGGCACGCTGGGTAGTGCTAGACTGACAATGGGGTCAGATATTTCTTCTAACTGCAAAATTTTGTGGAAATAATTCAAGTATATGTGTAGAGAATACTTTTTTTTTTTTTTATTAACATCTAAAATTACAAAGACTATGCTTATTCCTTGCACTGGACGTAATTCCAGGAGTTTTAAAGGTTTTCTTCTAGTGTTATTAATGGTAAGCAGTGGAAGTACTGTAGTCTCTTAGGAAAGTTCAGCAATAATGTCTGCGTATGTCCCAGTCCTGTTATTGGCTACATCTGGGTTATTTCTTGTGGTTCAAAGGGTCTTCTGTGGCTCATTCTTGATTTTTTTTTTTCTCATTTATCTCAAAAAAAAAAAAAAAAAGTTTAATGAGACAAAATATGCATGTATTTTCATGAACAATAGGTTATTACCTAGAAGATGGGCTTTTATTCCTATCACTCTAGCAGCAAAAGTACCTAATGAGATGTGGCTTAGGAGTTTCATATGTGCTATGTGCTATTTTCTCATAGTTTATCTACATATTATTAACAATAGGTAGATTTAACCAGGGTATCTTCATTCTCTGGTTGCACTTGGTTGGTAGCCTTCTTTGCTGGAGCAGATGATGAATGGAAAAAGAATAAAAGAAAAAAAATCTTTCTGTAATAGTTGATATAATTAGTATGATATAATTTCTGGGTAAACTTTACAGTATGAAGTTTGAACAAAGTCCATCTTTTTCAGGTATCTGGGGATCAGTAACAACCAACTTGTCATCCAAATAAAACAAATTCCTGAAATAAAAGATTTGCTAGACACCAACTGGAAAATGTGGTCTGTGAAACAATGGCCTGGGTCAGGAGGGACTATTTCAGTGGTTGGTATTGGTTTTGTTGAAGTCTGTCATGGATATTTGTACCAACTTTAAAAAAAAAAAAAAAATAATAAAATAAAAAAAAATCTGAGAGGGCTGTGAGTTTTTTGTCAGACATTAAGCCTAGAGTATTTATCTGCCAAGATACAGAAGTGCATGTGTATCCAGTGGATTTCACTTATTTCATTTTTGATGCAGAAATTACAAGAAATTTAGTTATGCTTAAGCTGTTACATTCCCCAGAAAAAAAGACTTTTAAAAATGATGATCAAATTGTCTACTTGTCTCTGCCCCATTCAGACAGTCCTGTAGGCCTGTTATCTACATAATCAGTTTAGGAAATTTCATTTAAAAAAGATAATTCCTGTATGGATAGTACTTACTGGTTCATAATACTAAATTACTTGTTATTCTTAAATTCAGCAGAGTAATTTATAGCTCATACTTACTACTATAATTTTGATACTTACTACTATAATTTTGGGAACTGATATCTTTGGTAGACATTAATTTATTGTCTTAAGGCTATGGGATGCAAACCTGGTAGCAGTGAAATTAAAAAAAAAAAAAAAAAAAATCCTATTAGAATTGGAGTGTTAAAGACTAACCTAATTCTCTTGCCCACAATTCTCCCCTTGGAGACTTCCAACTTTAGCATTTGCATCCCTTCAAGAAGCAAAGCTGCTCAAGTACTTCAGAGGAAGTAATTCAAGGTGAACAAATAAAAATTTGAGGACTTGCTTGTTATACGGCACTGATCCAAACAAATTTGGTCTAGATATGTCAAGGAAACAGACGAAAAGACTTGTGTAGAACAGACATTTTCTTGTATTAGGTGTTCTGTTTTTTTCCCCTCTTTAATAAACTAGAATTCAGCCCCACCCCACCCTTCACCGCTGTCTGCTTTTAATAAATAAACTTTTTTTTTCCCATTTCAGTCATTCTGGTTAAAGTTTAAAGCTGAACTTTGTACTAAAAAGGTAGTTTCACTAAATCAATAAGCTTCTATCTACTTTTCATCTCCAGTTCTAAAGGAAGCTTGTTTGCACTGTTTGGTTTACTTTGAATGTTAAATATCAAATCAGCTTGACATACAAGGTAAAACTTCGGCAATGCCTCCATGTTTCTCAAAATGAATTTTGATTTGTTTTCTTTAAGCAAAGACTCAAACTTTTCCAGATTCATTGTTCTTTATTCATATCTACCTCTTTTTCTGCCTCAATTTTGAGAAAATGTATTATAAGTTATGAAAAAATCAAGTATTTATAAAATACATGTAAATTGCATCTTGGGCTTGCTTAAGAAAGACAGTATTTATATACATATATTTGTTCATCTTCTGATGATTTCTTAGCGTTTACGTTATTTAAAAAAAAAAAAAAGGCACGAACAACAAAAATCCTTAACTTTTTTATCATTAGGTAGTGATAACCCATCCCCAAAGTAGTTTTTACTTTAGGTACAGTTCGTAGACATCTACACAGATAACTAATTGAAATACTCACTGTTTAATTTCTCAAAGCCAAGCTTTTACCTAATAATTTTGAACTGAGGTATTTGGCTTACATGTTGTTTATGAAACCTACTGTAGGTAAGGTTGCTTTTGGAACGTGAGGTTTGAATGATTTCTTCTGTGTGTAAGTTTTGATTGCTCAGAACATCATAAAGCACAGGATAACATACAGAAAACAGCCTCTTAACAGTAACTCCTAGAAAAATACATAGGTTATAATTTTATGCAAGCATGAGAAGCATTCATTTTCTATTATTACCCCTAATATCTAACAGTTGTTCTAATAGTCAGAAACAAGGATTAAATGGAGTCCTCAATAGTGTTAAATACAGGAAATCCACGATTTAAAAACTACAGCATTTGCAACTATTGACTGTTTCCAACAGTAAAGGTCCTTTCAGGTCACACTGTCAACCTGAAAAACATTTCCTAAGACATTCAGAAGACTTGCATTAACTGCCTTATTTCTGGTGAGGTGTCTGATTTTGGTAAAATAAAAATCAGATAATTTAGGAGTATATTTCTTTGTACTCAAGGAACAAATCTTCTGTATCTTTGTTGAACAAATTATGCTGCCTGTTTAGGATATCACTTTCTGCTTGTTGAATCTAGATGAAAGATAGATGGTGCTCATAGATGGAGAAACATCCCTCAAGGCAAAGAAGAGAAGCCAGCTCTGCAGTCAGCTATCCATATGTAGCTGCTTCCTTAGCACTCTTTCAGCAGCAAGCTTGGAGTTTACTGCTGAAGAGGGGACTTTCATCTCTCTGATATTCCATTTGATGCATATTTTAGAAATTTGTATCATTTACATGACTGAAGATAGCTTTCTGGCTCTCTTCATCTCTCTGTGATACGGGGCACATCACCAGCCCTGCCTTAGGCATTTACATTTTCTCAAGGAACTTCATTATGTTCCAGTTCCAGCCTCTCTCCCCAATATAGTCATGTTAATGTTTGTATTGTTTTTTTTTTGTAACATCCTAACAGTAAGCTTCCTATTGAATATTACCTTGAAAAATAAATTATGGACTCTTCTTAGTTTTTCTTCTTTTCCATTACTATTTCCTCTGAGATATATAGATAGGTATATAACACTTTAGTTTATCACTCTATTTGAAGTGTATGATATGTGGTCATCTTGTTTTTCTTCTTTGCCCCCCTCCCCCCCCCGCCCCCTAACCGCTCCCAGTTATAAATTTTCCAGAGTTTTCACTTTCTAATGTTTTTACTGTGGTATTTCAACCAGTTTGAGCCATGATACTCTCTTTGTCTACCCAGAGTTCTTCCCTATTTATTTATTTTTTTTGTGTCCTGACCTCCTAATGTTTTTCTTATTCTCTCACTGAATCAAGTCTTCCATTTGAAATGGATCTAGTCTTGACTTGGCATGGTTCAGGTACACTCTTGGGACTTGGAATACTAGACCAGCAAAATTTGGTTTTAGCAAGGTAGTCAGCAGAACTAATTGAGCACCTGCGGATAGGAGATCTGTTGAATGTGAAGTTACCATGTGGACTATTGATTTTCAGAACTGTATGTTAATGTTTTAAAGAATAAATAAATCAACCTGCATGGAACTGCAGAGTGCATCTCCAGTTATTTTCATAAGATCCACTCTTAAAACTGTTTGCAGAGATGCTGGGAATCTTTACTAGAACACTTCATGCTTACTAAACTTACCAACCCTATATTAAGAGAGGAAGATAACAGCTGAAGTAATAGACTAATAGACTTAACGTCATGTGGTGTAACAGGTTGCAGTTTAGAAAACTTCTATGATTGAAATTTCTGATTGCAATGTTCAGTGGGGAAAAGTGGAGTTTGATTGTCCTGCTGATGAGTATCTTCAATTAAATGGTGGCATACGGGTTCCCTACAAGAGAGAATTTATTGTTTAAAACACTGCATAAAGAAATCTTCATGTAAACCTCTTTATCTGTCTGAATATTTTCTGTCTGGAAATACTTGTAGAAGAAGGTGAATTTCTGGCTGTAATTGATAAAGTTCATCAATATCTTTCTGGATATAATAAGCAAAACAAGCTATAAAAACAACAACAACAACAAAAAAACAGACTACAGACTTAGGATATCTGTTTTTGGATGGATCTTCTTACCGTCCCTGCTTGGACAGCAGCAAAAGTAATATGGTCCAGAAGCCAATGCCACTGCCTGAGGCAGCAGAGAATTTGGCTGTCAGCTTCTGTAATGATAATTAGTGCTAATACACTGCTTAAATAAACATTAAAATGGTGTGAATGTACGTGATTGCACAATTTCTTGGGTTGCACCAAGTAGTACACTTAGTCTTTTCATCAAATTTGGCAGACCTTTTGCCTGGAAATAATTTTTCATGATGGCACACCAAGTCCTCTTATATAATTTACCTGGAAAGACGCCTCTGAAGCTTAAATTCTGCATCATCTTGTTCCTCTAAAAGGAATGAGGATGGTAGTTAAGGGTATAGCTCAATAGCAATAAGTCAAATTCATATGCACTTAATTGAGGGTAAATTAGTTTACTAAGAATAGGCTTTATTCAGCTATATATTAATCGTTCAGTAAATAAATAAAACATTCCTGCTGACTCTAGCAATTATTAGTTTGTCTTCAACCTATTTACACACCAAAATTTATATTGTTGATCAATTTTCTTTTTAATGCCTCTCAGATCTAATTTCTTCAATGTACAAAAAAAAACAAAAAAAACAACAACAAAAAAAACAATTATTGACAGTTTAATTTGTTTTTACAGCAAACACTTATATCTAACATTTTAAGCAATGTAACAGTCGTCTCATGAAACTCATGTTTCTTTCTCGTCTTTCTAGTGACAGAAATGAAGAGTTCCATGCTAAAGGAACATTTCTGATGTATCTGCATTCATTTAATATTTTTCCTTGTCTTTAATAGTTCAGTACAGTCTATAAGTGTATGGCCAAGTTTTATATACCTCTCAGTGTCAAGAAAAGAGAGGATAGGTGCAAAGCCCTATGCCTGTGTGACAGTGTTGGCTGGCACATACAAGTACACTTTAAATAACTTTTTAAAATCAATATGCTGTTTGGTTTTCTTTCTGAGTTAAGTGAAGGAGAACAAAACTGCCTCACTGCATAAGCACAGTTCTTGCATAAAGACTATAGGATTTTTTAATGCCTCTGAAAGTGTGGAACCATTTATTGTGCCCCTTGTGTTGAACTTAACCCTGAATGAATAAAATGCAATGTATGCACCATGTAACAGAGACAGCAAGGAGGTATTTTGGCATGTATTCATGTAATTTCTCTTCCTTTAGTTTTTTTGAAGTGGTTCATGCTTTCAGTTATTGGTTAACTATAGCAAGTTCTTAGAAAACAAGGGCATGGAGTTCACTGTTCTTACTGTAGGTAAGAATCAAAAAAATAGAATAAAAAAAATATATGCACCTTTTTGTCTAATAATGCTAAGAGGTAAGGTATTCTGAGTCAGACTTCTGAAGGCGTGTTCAACATATCTGGATTTTGATATGCCTGTGCATAAAATGGAGATGAGAACGCTTTGCAAAACTTTTGGATTTGATGCATCTATTTAAATAATGCTATGTATTCTCAGTGGACTCCGAATGGAAAAAGTGTCTCACAAGGTTGGAGACCTACCAGTCTCAAAATGTGCTATGAAAACTGAGAGCTTCTCTCTCATCTCTGGCTTTTCTTAGTGTATCAATTCCTTTTTAAATGAAAAAAAAAAAAAGCAGCATTTTTCAAAAGCACTTGAATATCCAAGGAATCTGCAATGCTTCAGTGCTTTTTGAAAATATTACCCCAAGAAATAAAAAAAGGAAACAGCATTTTTTCATTGTTTAGAATTGATCAGCAGGTGTTCCTAATGCATGATGTACAAGCTCTTCCACTGTGTTTAACAATGATCAACTTTGAGGAAATACTACATTTAAATATGGAATTTCAGTGAGGAATTGGTTATATCTGCAAGAAAACTCAGACTTATGCATCTTTGATAGATTATGCATTTTTTTGCATGTACATTTGATGCCTGCTAGTAGGTTGAACTATTTGTCTAGGAAGAGGAAGATGAATCTGATTTCTTTTAATTTCTTATGTGTCAGTGAAATATGACTTACTGGACTGTCAGTTCAGTACCGTTTGGCAGGTATTTCAAGCATCCTACAAGGATCTGAATTAATTTAATGATAATGAGGTCATGTCAAACTACAAACCTGAACAGTTAGAACAGTGCAGCCCAAAGGCTTCCAGTCAACTTCCACTGGACAGTATTCTTTCATGAAATTAGGAACATACTGCTATTGGAATAGCTTTCCTGTGTGTTGTCTGTAATACTGGAGTTGGGTTTTCCAGAAGAGTAGGAAAACTGAAGACTATTTTTTTTCCCTCATTCTTCTAGAAGACCTGATTAAATTTCTTTCTAACTGTCACTCCCTAGAGGTCTCATTTACTCCTAAGAAATTTTAATACTGCCTTTTTTTTTTTTTTTTTTTTTCAGTTGGAAAAGCAACACAAGCAAGATTTTAATGATTACCTGGTTATATTTAACATCCATAAAATTTCTCCTTGTTTAAGGAACTCAAAATAATTTAAAATATATTGTTTTTAAATTATGTATGGACTGCAGAAGTGGAGCACAATCAGGAAAAATGCTTCTTTAAAATGGCTTCCTCTGAAATAAGCCTCCTGTATATCCCAGTTTTTATAAACATCTTTTCTTGAACAATGCATTTTTCTAATGTACACACTTGCATACACAAGACCCTTCATTCAAATCCGGTAGAACATCTGTATTTGAAAATAAGTTTCTGTGCATGCAGAATCCAGAATGTCTAGTGGTGGCATGGCAGGGTGATATCCTGGGAACATTCTTCACAAGCATGTTACTTGTATGCATGCAAGAACTGTTCACTATACACTTGACTTCTTAGCACGTAATGCTCTCCAGGTCAGTGAATTTGAAATACCCTGACATGATATCTATCAGTGCTAGATTTTGGTCACTATTGCTTCCCTCTCTTCAGCATACAGTGAAAGTTTGACATGTTAACAGGTGGCATTAAAACAGGTTGTGGGTAACTGTTGAACTTGGTGCCCATCTTTCTGTGGTATCAGTATATCGTAGAGTCTTCAATATGTCTCTTAAATGTATCCTGTTTCGACACTTAAATACATTCCAAAAGTTATAAGGTTTGAATTCATGACATGGTTTGAGACTTGGAGGATGCACTGCTATGTTCAAGCATGTGGACAGTGGAAGGTTACATAGTTCATGGTGGTGTCTTTCTGGCTGCCTTTGTAGCTGCACTATTTTGTTAACTACCAGGATGATGGTGCATCTGTCACAGCAGATGGAGTGACATAAGTGTTTTTGTAGAGAAGCCTAAGCTTTTGTACTGGATTTGAACGCTCTGTTCTGGCAAGGGGTTAGGAAGATGAGAAGGAGAGCAGAGGAAAGGTGCTAGTATACAGAGCAATGACCAGGAGAGTGGGTGTCTGCTGCCAAAGTTATTATATATAGCCTGCTGCCAAGCAATTATATGTGTAGTAGAGACTTTCAGACTACATCTGAAATGCACATCAACAGTGAGTAGTCTTTCAGATTCTGCATCAATGAATCTTTAATTATGTAAAGTGAAGCATCTGTAAGAGGACAGTAATAGGGATATTTCAGGGTAGTCAGTAACTGAGCAAAGAAGGCATTTGCTTGTTGTAATAATCATAATCTTCAAGTTTTTCTGCACTTTCCTCCCCCCACTTAAAACTGAAAGAGCTTCTAAATAACTCTCATTTCATCTCTTCAGCCGTGTAAAGTCTTAAGGAAAGGAAATAAGTAATATTTTTGGTATGTCTGAATGAATTCCTTAAATGAGTTGCTAGGCTACCCTATTGCTAGTGATGGTATCCATACTAAATGCTTGTGTAATGGCAAAGAAGTTGTCCTCTAATGCCTGGCTTTGGGGATTTTTTCCTCTCAAAGTCATTTTTGGAATGATCTTATGTAAATAAACGTAGTTCATGATCATTTCATGTACAGCCTGAAATGTTTTTGGTTAATGCAAAATTATTCTAAGAAGGCAATGTTCAGATATGTGTAGAAATACCAGTGGAGAAAACCTACACACGTGTATATATTAATCTTTAGAGACTACAATTTGTTTTATGATCTCTTTCTAAAAATGAATCTTTATCTATTGGAACAGGCTATAGTAGCAAGTAGCAAGAAAAAAACATTTTGACATTTTTGTAAGATGATTATCCTAATACTGAAATAACACACTGTGGGGATCAGTATCTTCTCTTAAGCACTAAGTGATACGACAAGAGGAAATGGCCTTAAGTTGCATCAGGGGAGGTTTAGGTTGGATATTAGGAAAAAATTCTTCACTGCGGGGGTTGTGAAGTGGCGGATCAGGCTGCCCAGGGAAGTAATGAGTCATCATCCCTGAAGGTTTTCAAAAAATGTGTAGATGACACATTAGGGACATGGTTTAATGATGGACTAGGCAGCACTATGTTAGAGGTTGGACTAGATGATCTTAGAGATCTTAGAGTTTTTTTTTCCAACTGAAATGATTCTTCGATAATAAAACATCACATGATAACACATTGTTATGGAGTAAAGCCAGTATGCATTCCCCCACCCACCTATGCACCTTCTCTGCAAATCCATTTCCAAAAAACTCTTTTTTCTAGATGGACCGTTGGTCTTGTAGAGCTAACG
This sequence comes from Nettapus auritus, assembly GCA_011076525.1. Taxonomy (NCBI): domain Eukaryota; kingdom Metazoa; phylum Chordata; class Aves; order Anseriformes; family Anatidae; genus Nettapus; species Nettapus auritus. The sequence continues at coordinate 11,688,920 of CM021784.1, forward strand.
TAATTGAAGATTTCATGTTAAGTGAGAATTATCTGTATTTTGTAGGTGCTAAAAATATGTTTGTGAAACCATCTACTTTGTAAGGAGTCATTTTAAAGGTACTTGACATTCATACCTTATTCAACAAGAAACACCTTTCATCAGAGGGCTCTAGATCCTTTTTTATCATTCGGTTCTGTGATATTTTCAATGGCTTGAATTGTCTTGACTCAGTAAGATTGCACTTGTGAATATATATATATTCATCTTACTATATAAAGAGCTGGCTCTTTTTCGTCTCTATTCATGATACTACAAAGACATGCAAGAACTTGGTATAGCTGAAAAACTTCTGAAATAAACGCAAGTTATATTCACCAAAATTCACCAGAATTTCTTACTGTTTTCCAGTTTTCCTTCTGCTTTTCCAGCTAAGCTGGGCTTTGCTCTTACTATGATTTAAAGCAAGAAGCTTCTGTTTCTGATGTTGAGGAGCCTTCAAGAACTCTTCAGGCAGTGTCTAACTCACAGGTGAAGTCAAGATAAGGTGACAAAGACAGCCTGTTCCTGAGGGAAGTTAAATATTTTTTTCTGGCTAATTTATGTGACACCTAAAGGCTAACTGCAGAAGAGAAGCATTCTGTAGCATCGTGCCTGCCTACAACTGCCAGTAATAGAAAGGGACAGTAAGTTGTACACTGTCTGATGCAATTTATTATTTTCTTCCACACTGTTCAGATACAGATATGTTTTTTTCATTTGCATTTAGTTTTCCTTGTGCATTGGAACAGCAACCTATGAGAAATATAAGTCTGTCTGAATGGCATCTTTAATCTCGTGTTGGTTTTTCTGTGCTTTAAAAAGAAAAATGTTAGTAGCCAGGCTTGTGAGCACATGTTGAAAGATTTTATCTCAGTTCATACTAGGTACGCAAACCAAGTCTTCCATCAACTTTCCAAGTAAATCATGTATGTAAGCATTAAAATTATGGGGGCATTGAGGGAGTGAAGGGTGGTGAGTGGAAATAATGTTATTGTAAATCTTATAAATAAAGCTTTTTGTTGTTGTTTTTTGGTGTAACTCAACTGCAATCAACAAGGGACTCCTAATTCTCTTATGGCCTGATTCACCTTCTATTAAAAGCAAAGCAAAATGTCTGATTATAGCAGCAGCTGGATAAAACAATATTTGAGAACTGACCATTGAAGAACACTGATAGGGCAATGGCAGCCGTGATACCTACAGTGGTTTGCTAAGCAGAACTGGTGCCACTTGTCTTTGGAACAGACACCTGTGTGTGCTTCTACCTGCCCATTCAGATATGGCTAGAGCCTCGAAGTATAGCTGTTGAATTTGTCAGGAAGAGGTTTGAGTCATTAGGGGCATACCTTGTGCTGCTGGAGAAGGTAAATGCTCTGTTCTCATGCCTTTTGCCCTCTTATTTTGGTGAGTCTCCAGCAGGAACATGGAAGAGAAAATGCCATCCACCTTCCCTGAAATAACAGCGATGCTGAGAGGCCTTAATGCTTCCATTTTACTTCTTAAAATGCTGCCTACGTTCATTAAAATCTGAAAGTTAGAACTTGCTTGTTGGCTAACTGCCCATGAATAGCTTCAAGGGTTTTTGAAGTGGAAGGAAATACCTTCCAGCAATGTAGGTGATAGCTGTGTGTTGTGCGTGTATATATATTTAAATAGAAAAAAATGTTACTCTTCTGGGTGCAGAATGCTCATTACCAGCAGAAAGATTGTGGAAGCAGACTTTATTTTCTTTAGTTTGGAAGTAGAATACTAGAATGATTTTTTTTTTTTTCATTTTTATTACTTCTAGACAGCAAAATAATGGATCAAAACTTTTCTTGCCTCATTATTTTGTTCATCTGTAATAGTGTATTTGTTGGCATCCTTTCAGTGCACTTTTGCTACATTTGAGTGTAAAAATAGGGACTAGCTCGTGGGGGAAAAAAAGCATGGCAGAATTCTCCTAAAATGACTGCCTCAAGTACAATCACACAACCTGTAAAATTCAGATTATAAGAATGTCATCCAATTTTTAATATTGTCACAATTTAAGGCACAAACAATAAAGGGTGTTGATAACTGGATTCTAGGAGATCTGTGCAAATGTAACATGCTTTTGCCATTTGTGGGATTAATACCTACTAAAATTTTTATAAATTTTTTTAACTGCCCTTTCATGTTCTGAGGTTTGTCAGACAACGTTTTCACATAAATAATATATTCACATAAACGTTATCGTTTTCACCCACTAAGCCAATTGCTCTCATAGCTTCTGTAGGTGCACACTACTGAAATCCCAGGTGTTAAACTGAAGATACATGAAGCAAGCCAGTTCTGGCTTGCATCCCAAATGGCTAGCAGAGCAACTGATCACTTAATGTCATCTTAGTTGCTGAAAAATATCTTTGCGCAGGGACTAGGCCCTGAAGGACTGAATCTTCCCACCTGATTAAGAGCATATCTAGCTATGCCCTTACGCATGTGTGTACTCTCTTAAACACCTGCAAATGAGAGCAAAAGAGTTGTTCCACGTTTTGTACAGTTTTGCAATTCATAACTATGCAAAAAATGTGCCTCAGGTTTTTGTACACTGATCAAGTGAATAAAGGTAACTATCCTCTCAAGCTTTGTGATCAGTTTATTAGAATTAAGAAGCTGTTTGCTGTTTTGCTGTTGCACCAGCCTAGTGCAAAGTCTTACCATTTTCCTCTAGTAAAATTACTACTGGTGTAGGTGTTTTTTTTTTTTTTTTTTTTTTTTTATGTTCTCAAATCTAAGCTGATGACAAGGGGCAAACTTTAAAGTATCTGAATTGGGGTCATTTCCATTATTGACCTGAAATGAAAAAATTGTATCACAAGATATGATAAAACTATCAGAAAGAGTCCTTTCTGATTCTGGCATTATGTATTATCTCCTACTTAGTTACATATGGTTTGAAAATAATGTAATTTTTAATGTATTTATCCCTTCCTCCTTCCAGTTACAACATTAGGGGTGTGCCGTGTTGAGGCAGGGTAGTGTGGGTTTATTTCTTTGTTACCAAATCTAACCAAGAAAATAAAAAAAGCCAATTTTATTGTGAATGCTTTAGAAAAGCATTCAAACGAAATGTTCTTGTCTAAGATTTACATGCTGGAAGGTGGAAAAGCTCAGTAGGCAGGAGATACTTGGCTCAGAAGACTACCCGTCATCTACTGAATTGTTAAATAATAGCTGCTATAGAGTATTTGCGGTAGAAATTTGTAGAGAGAAATTGGTGAAAATGTTACTTGCTGTACTTATTTATTACTAAATGCACACATTTCCCACTTAGATATCTCAGCTGGAGAAAAGGAAGCATGTAACATTGTCTGGAAAAGCCATATAATAATTTACCTGCATGTATCAACCACTGTTGCTTTTAGAAACAGTTTTCCCACTGTTTTTTTGTTTTTTTGTTTTTTTTTTTGGAATGAGAAGTTAATTGTAGACCACCATGACCTCATTTATCGTTAGGTCTGAGCAAAGAGGAAGGACAAGCACAAACAGATTTTTCTTTCCGTATGTTGCCAATAGTTGTGGGGTTTTGTAGTTTTGGTCTTTTGCTTTTGTCTTTATAGAGACTAACTTATTTTTATGGCATTCCCAATTGTAGTGCAGATTCTGTATTTGGGTGCTAAAAATAACTGCATACTATCTTTGTAAAACAGAAACAGCAAAGGCCATAATTAATGCTATATACATTGTATTGGATTTGTTCTGAGCAGGGCAGGGGTGTGCTGCAGAACATCTGAATATCCCATCTGTCAGGAGCTGGGGGTATATCTGGGGAGAAACAGGGGATGCTTACAGGACCAGTGAGGCCTTGTGATACCCAGTTCTCTTTTTAATACCCTAAGTCCTGGAATCATGGAATTATGCAAGAAATTCAGCAAAAAATACTAAATAATATATTGGTGTCAGACAAAAGTTTGAAGTGTGTAACGCTTCATATTTTTTTGTATTCCCAAGTCTTCAGTGATCTCTGTCTTTTTGTCTCCACTATTCTTGTTTTATAAACTTTTATCTCCTCTTTCAGTAAAACTCATTGTTTTCCTTTGTATCTTGACTGCACATTCCTGGAAGAGAAAAATTGACTCTCATACAAGTCCTCTCAGGATCCTGCGGCAGAGTATTGCAATTTACAATTGAAAGTGGAACTCTGGGGGTTGCACTAGGGGCAGGACAAGCTCAGAATGTGCTTGTTGAATAAGTATACCACCTCGTTTTCATAATCATGAGGCAAAAACTTGGGCTCTAACTTATCAGTGTAAAAATTGCAGAAGTAATCATAGTTATTCAGACTTCTATAAACGGATGAGCTCTTCCAGAAATATTCCTTCTCTGCTTAATCAGAGTAACTGCACAATATTGTTAACAACAGATAGATGTGAATGTAATATCTCTCAGAATGTTCAGCTTTAGCAAATTCAGCCTAATTCTATAGTCCATGAAACACATGACATGAAAAATAGTAAAGGAACACACCTGCATGTTTAGAGGGATATTTGAAACTAATCTAAGTCCACTCAGGCTTGAGATGTGACCTAGAAGTCTCTTTCCTTTTTATTATTATTATTATTATTATTATTATTATACTTTTTATCTTTCTTAAGTCATACAGAAGGCTTAGTCACTTTGGTGACACATGACTGGACTCAGGAATGAATAGATGTGCTATATTATTTTCTACATTGTCCCCCCAGCCCTGCTACCTCCCTAAGTAATTTTAAGGAGGTAAATCTTGGCCCAGCTGATGTCAGTGAGTTTTGCTCTGCTGGAAAGGAATGGAAATCACTTCCGTTGAGAGGATAGTTTTAGCTTTTATACGAGGCTGAAGAAGTATAGAAATTAAAAAATGATTTGTAAGAGAACTTATTCAACTTTTTTGAACCTTCAAAGACATTTATATTTGGTTCTTATCAAATTTTGGAGGCGTATTATCTGAAGAGATATAAACAGGAGAATGTCTGAGTTACAGAAAAAAAAAAATAAAGTTGAAAATGGTCTTACTAATGCTGCTCTGAAGTATAAATATTCAATTAAAAGGAAAAATAATGAAGCCTTTATTAAACAAAAGAGCACCAGCAGTGAATATTTCTGAAGCCCAAGGACAAGCGTAACTCTTGTACCAACAATAATGCAGATTTTTGTGCATATATTATGGATTACATTCTCTTTTCAATGCACATGCATTAGCATTAATCGGCAGGAACAAGAGGATAGATCCATTTGCGCTGCTACCCAGTATCAGCAACAAAATTCATTACATTCACACACTCTTTGGCTCTTTTGATTCCTTCTGAAATAAATCCAAATATGCATCATTCAAGGACATTAGGGAATAAATTATTTTCTACTTCTAGAATGTCCACAAAAAGATCAAAATGATTTCATTTGGTAGTATAATTTGCTCAACAAAGTTTGCAGCTTATTTTGGTATAATTCTGTTGATTGTGGTAAAGGTTTAGTGTAAAATCAGCGCTGCAAATATTGGTTGATAATGATTGATCATGCAGTACTGTTTCTTTTCTCTTCTGATTTACACAGTGCGAGTAAGAGGAATGCTTTTATGATTTGACGCACTTTTCAATGAGACATCTGATAGAAAGATTTTTGGGAACCGCTTCTCTTCTCAGCAGCCAGCACAACACAAGTTCAATCTGTATAAAATGTCTCTAAGGCATTGCCTTTGAAGCTCTGCAATTTTCTCTGACCTTCATAGTTAATGGTAGAAAAATAACTTCATTTTCTGTCTACTTCATGTAAGAAACATATTTCTGAAAGTGTTGGTAAATACCAAGATCACTTTATTGGTGTTTTCGTGAAACATTTGTTGTGAGATTTACTGTTCCATGCGAAGTATGTTACTTCTGCTGCTCTGAATGCAAGATTGAAATTTACTTCCAACAAATTTGTAAATGTCTGTTGAGCTCCCCTGCTTGCCCAGGTTGGATCCTAGAGGTAAAATACAGCATATTAGAACCTAATAACTTGTGAACAACAGTATATCTTATGGTACGTCTTAAACCCCAGAGGCAGCACTCCTTGTATTAACACGTTACCAGGCTGTAGACACATGTATTCTGGTAACAGTCCGGATGTACTCAGAACTTGTCTAGAAGAAGAAAAAGAACAAGAAGGGAAACAAACAAACAAACATAGCACTGATTTTAAAATAAGTGGATTGTTAATAGGAAACTGAGACTCTGGGGTCCTCATAGAAATCAGAACTGGTAAGATTTAATGCATGAGTCTGAAATAGGTAATTTCTGAAAATGATATTTAAAAATGTTACTGGCTTCCCATCTCTTCTGGGCATATAAATGCTGCATAAATATACAAAAAAAAAAAAATAAATAAACTGCAGGATGATTGGATCTTAGATGTTTTTCAGATTAAGAAAAATTGTGAAACTGAAATTCTTCCTAATTATGAACAAAGAATAATTTTTGTAGTTAACTACTTTCAAAAAATGTGAGGAGGTTAATAGGTAGAATAGAAGACACTAATTACGAACTAAAATTTTGACTTGACTGAAGCATGAGTTAACTAGAGAATTAACTAGAGCAATAATAATAATTATTATTACATTATTTAAAATGTCAGAGAATGAAATTAAAATACTTGGTGTTGAGAAAATACCACACACTACTGTAGCTAGTAATTCTGGTCACTGCTTTACCGTATTGCACAAGTGCATTAACCCAGTGTTTCCTTTCAGATTACACAGTACCAGCGGAAAGGGGAGGGTAGGAAAGGTGGGTTGGGGAAACTAGGACAAGGCTGGCTGAGTTTTGCAGCAGCAGAGTATCCTTGTAGAAAATGCAACATTGCAGAGTATCCTCCATAATGGGGAGGAAGAGAGATTTCAGGAAGGGTAGCATCTGACACTCAAGGTTTCTTGGAACTTTACTGTCCAGTGCTGCTGCAGAGCTGTCAAGATTACTTCAGTATATCAAGCTAATGCTATAAATTCTTAGCTTGTATTTAGTAAATAGATAGGGCAGCCTTGCAAAGGTAGGAACTTTCTTAGCAGTTAAACGTCTGCAGAGTTGAAAGGGTTAAACCATACATATTTCTTTCTCAGTTCCAGGCATGCTTTAGATGCATGCATCTCCTCTCCAACAAAACAACAAATGAGATGTTAGTATGTTTAATGCAACACTGAGACCAAAGGAACCATTTGGTATCTGTTTACAGAGCGTAACTTCATAGAGCAAAGTTTCTGTGGACTCTGTTGGTTTGGCTTTGCTGTGTGCTCTGCTAGAACTCATGACAGTGCTGTCTTTAGGTGGGGAGCATTTACTGAAATGTTCTGTCTTAGGAAACGGTGCAGGTCAATGTGCATTGATTGCGAAGTGTTTTCTTTACTACAACAAGAATTTTTAAAGTTGCTTTTGGAATGCAATGCAGGTTTATTCCTTTGACTAGCTAAGAGCTTATTTGCAGTGAATTGGTAAAAAGACAGATAACCAGTGCTATATTTTTTCTTGTTAATACCACATATAACTCTTTACTTAAGGAGGAGAATGAAAGTAAGCAAATATATTTGGGGAAATGATATAACTTTTAAATACAAGATAACATCTTAAGCATGCCAGGAACCTGAATATTTCTTTCTCTAAGCACTGTGGTAAGAATAAATATAACATTGTTATTTGAGTTTCAAGAGCGTTTATGTGATTCTGTTATTGAAAGGAGAAAAAAGAAAGTAATGTAATTTTAAATGCCAGATAGGACGTGCATTAGAGTTATGTATTATGTCATGTCTTTCTGTTATAAAAATTAAGAACACCAACAAAGATTCCTTTGGATCATTCTCTGGGGAGTAAATCTGATGTTTTGAACATTGAAAACCTAGATTAGAAACTCCATGTGCTGTGTATGTATATGAGATATAATAAAGAGCAGCATGAGATACTTTAGACTATCAATCTTGGGTGAGGTCAGACAAGTTCTTATAGGAAGAAAGCATTTAGAGAAGCTCGTGTTGTTAACTGGAGATTCAAACTTACCTGTAGACTTCCTTAGACCTATGGCTGAAATCAGTCCCAGAATTCACTGGATACTACTTCTCCAACTCAAAATAAACTTTCACCATGTCTGGAAATGGATGCAAAAAGTAATATTCTTTTTTGTTTTCCCTTTTTTTCTTTTTCTGTCTTCACACCCTCCAAGATGGAGAATATCGGTGATATTTTTTATCTATTCTATACTGTTATGGCTTTTACATAGATAGTTGGAGCCTTTTTAATTTTATTTTATTTTTGCTGTTCTCTTTTTTTCATCTATTCATGTTATCCTGTGATATGTGGAAGCAATTTGGCAGTGATCCCTGAGTTAAACTATTATCTACATGCAAAAATGTAATACATTAATTGACAGAGTTTTTTAAAGTCTCCTTCAGAATGCAGTTTCATTGACCACCATAAAAAAGAGTACTTTCTACCAGTTACACTCAACATTGCTCTTTCTAGTGTAGAATGCAAAACTTCATTCATTCAAAGAAAATATTTTCCACCTGTGCTGTGAGTAATGACTTCTTTCTTTAATGCAGGGAAGTCAACAGCGTTATGCAATTTATAGAAATAAAACTGCTTGGTATTTATTTAATTTCTTGCCAAGTCTATAGCAATAACACAAAGCTATTTAATTAGGTGACATTCTTGATCAGCCAAGAGGCAAAGTTCAACCCATTTATATCTAGTGTAATATTTTAAAGAGCTTTAAAATAATGCAATTGTTCACAAAGGTGTAAGTAAAAAGTGCCTTCTGTGAACTGTATAGGCTAAGATACCAGCTCTCTGAAGCAGAAATATTTGCTAGTGAAAGGAATGCTTAACTCAAAAAAATATATAGTAATAATAATAATAATAATAATAATAATAAACAAACAAACAAAACATCAAAATAGCTTATTTCTATTTTCCTACACAGATGAGAGGGGCAAGTATCCTTACTTAAGAACTGGGAGACATTATGGCACAAGAGAATATTTTGCCCTATCATTGAACCAAAACCAAACTACTTCTATTTATGGTCTTCACTCTATCAGCTTCGTTGAGGTGTGTATATGTGGACATTTTCTTTAACATTCCTGGAAAATGTATTAAAAGGACTATTCAGTGTCTGAATAGGATAAAAGTAACTCGTGTAAAAGAATGCTGGCCAGCTTGAGCACAGGTCATCGAAAATTCCAACTTGCCTTAAATCCTGAATTAATTCATGAAGAGGCAGGAATATACCCAAGATGTATATTGACCTCCATTATTTTAATATTTAATTATTAGCCCTGCGTGACAAAGGTCTGGATGTTCATCTCAATATTATTTATCTTTCTAGTGTAATATTATCCTAATAGAAAGAGGTCTACAGCAGGATTTCTATATAGAAGTACATGAGAGAATCCAAATTTTGCCAAACTCAACAAAGAACTGTAACAGTAGAATTTGGAAAAACTGTCCTTGTGTATCACAGTAATATGATAAACCTGAATCACAATAAGCTATGGAGCTGCTAACACCCAGTGATAAATAATAATAGCTACAAGTAATGGAAAGGCATGTTGTGTGCCTGTTGTTCCTTGCTGTCAATGACTATAGCAAATTCCTGAACTTCTTAATTGTTGAAACAGTTACACCAGACCTTCCAGTTGTGCAAAATTTCTCTTGTCTCTGTATATTGAAAGCTGTTCCAGTTACAGATCTCTAAGTTTCTTCAGAGGAGCAGAAATGCACCAATTTTTCTACTCAGTAGAATTTATTTATATTTATGAAAATGTCTATTTCTCTTGCATTGTTTCACAATGATCCTGTGGATGTTTCAAGTTCAAAGAACAATTAATTTAGTTCTAAACATGACTTCAGATGTAGATCAAAAAATAATTTATATCCTGAAAAAGTGAAACAAATTGAATATAATCTTTTGGATAAAGCCATGCAAGTTTTTGTGACACTTAATAGAAAAACAGATGTAACCTATTGCATCTGCATTGCAAAGTGACATCAAATATAAGCAATGAATTAGGATTGTTTGTGGAAGGGAGGAGACCTGCACATTCTTCCTTTCATAAAACTACTTGAGAATATTCCATTACTACTCATTGTGTGGTAAACCCGACTCTGTAGTGTGTGGGAATACGGTGTGCATTTTGTAAGTGCTGGTCATAGTCTTTTAGTATCAATGGTTTAAGTGGTTCTGTCTGAAACATAAATAGAAGAACTGCTGGTAAATATATATAGGAATTAAGGGACTGTTTCCAGTCTTTCCACCTGTTTTAATCCACTGTAATCCTGAAGCTTTTTATTTATTCATATTCAATATCAGATAAGGCTTCCCTTCCACAAAACTAAGCAATTGCTTTTTCGAGCAGATGCAAGAATTTTAGTGTGTAGTACTGTGGGTTTTCTCATTGTGCCAGATGCTGACAGAGAAACAAGAGGCGAGTGAGACTGTAAGATCTTTAATGGGGCAGATCCTCAAGTGAGAGAGGAGTAATGCTTGTGAAGGAGTAGTACTCACATCATTGGTATTTTCATAACTGTGCTTGGCAGCTGGAAAACTGGTAAAGTGCAGGTGGTACTTCGCTCTCATTTTAGAGAAGAAACACTATAGCCAAAAGGATTTTCTCAGGATGCTTTTATCAGGAGCCTAAAATCTACTGCTTCATAACTTTCCATAAGAATGTGAAATTGATGTGGACTGGCACATTACAGATGCACTTTAAAACCTTGCAGATTTGAAATCAGTAGGTATCTTTCTACAGTTTTGTATCCATCTGTTACTATATTAAATGACAATGGTGGTGGTAGGGGGGAGGGAGAACTTATTGGTATGTTTCTTTTATATAAGAAAAAACATCGAGGTTGAAATGTAGTTTTAGATATAAAAATACTTGCAACAAAAGGGAACAGAATGAAAGTTTAGATTTTAGGCTACTTAACGTCAGGGAACAGAGGAAAGAAAGGACAAATTGAGAATCTTTATAAATAATACCTGAGAAGTTCTTAAAATGATGACTTAACTGGAAGGGCAAATATAAAGGGAAAGTGGAAGGTAGAGAGAAAGTTTTCCTTTTTTTTTTTTTTTCTCCCCACAAATGACAAATTTCTTTCTGTTTAAAGTCCCTATCGGCAGAACTCAGAGTGGCCTAGCTGGAGACGGTACTAAGAAAGCAAAATTATTTTGAAATGCAGTGAAGGGGAAAAATATTCTGTAAAATTTCAAATGTTTTATCAATATGTCCTTTTCTTTCTTAGGAAAAAATGTGTAATTTTTGTGTGATACAGGCCTCAGGCAATGAATATTTAGTGTCAACAAATTATGCAGGATTCATATGTTGTATTTTTTAAAATTTTCTTCCATTCAATAAAAAAAAAAGTTTGTTACCATGACAACCATGATAGGATCTGAAATGTATACCATATTAGATGCAAAGAGTCAACTTCAGGCTCTGGTATCTCCCTAAGGAAGAAAGCACCTTGTGCACCAAGATTGTTCCAAAAAAAACAAAGGGGGGGGGGGGGGGGGGCCCCCGGACCAGTAAAAAAAAGTCAACCTGTTAGCTTTTTTGTCACCTTCTTCACAGCTATGTTTGGATTTGTAGCCAAGAAAAAAAAAAAAAAAAGGTGCCATGAAAGGCTTATCTTCCTTTTGTGCTCCCCAATTAAGAACTGGTAATGTCTTGATTGTGTAGTAGCAATGACAGCATCCTTTAAGTCATAGTGCTTTGTGTTTTCAGACCTCTGTAGACATATCACGTACCCATCCGTGGCTATATGTAGGCTGTTTTCTTTCATGGATAGTCAAAAATGCAGAGCTACTAAACTCTTTGTCTAAATCCTCTTCAGTCAGAGGCAAGCCCAGAACTATTACATGGGATTTCCTGACATCTGATCTCATACATTATCAGGTACTCAGATCTTTTAATATATCATAACATTTAAATTACTGTGGATCTACTTATTAGTGTCATCACATCTAAATAAAACAGGTAATATTTTCTGTTGGAAAACAAGAATAAGATAAGAGCAAGGTGTAGTAGTAACGGCATGCCTCCTCTTTAATACAGATGTTAAATAATTCATGTTTAAAGCTCACTATTAGGAAAGAGAATATCATAGCCTCTGTAAGTTCTTATTAACTTATTTTACTTTCTTTAAAATGTATTTTGTTAAGCAAGCAAAACCTAAAACCTTCACATACTCTGTGATTGATTGACCTTTTTCATGGGCTCTATGAACAGAAACAACTGAAGAATATTGGAGCAATTAAGTTTCTGTGCAGGCTGTACACTTATCAAAATGACTTGGACAGGCATTCAGCTGGATCATTGCCCCTTATACCTTAACTACTGTCAAATCAGGTCTAATGGCACCCATGAAGACTATTTTAGGCAAATCAGCAAAATGCCACTGTGAACTTTGAGCAGCAATTATAGGCATAAAATATATTGGCCTTGCAGTGATTTAAGATGAACTCCTCAACAGCATCTGTTCAGACATGAATATCTTACCATTTACTAGTTTTCCTCACCATACAGGTATTAGCTGTTAAGCTAGCATTCACATTTTTTCCAGACAGAAAACAGACTTTTTAAAGTGTAAAAGCTAAACTCATAGTGACAGAGGGCATTTGTGTACAAAGTCTCCCTTTGAGATTCCAGTTACTTATGTAAGTAATGTAAAGAAATTTAGACCATCTGGCCTCAGAATGAATGGTTCTATTGGATATCAATACATGCTGTTCTGAAATTGTATTTTAAAGATCTTTTTTTGGGAATGTAAGACAAGAAGAAACCTCAGGCATTAAGTCTTGCTCTTGCTATCAATGGCACTGTCATCTTCAGTCTCTTTCCTGCCTTTGCCATACTCTTTTGAAGCAGTGAAGTTCTTCCCTTCCATTAGAGGGCTGTTCTAAAGCAAATGGTTTTAACACAGCTTGAAATAAGGTTCTAGAATAGTTGATTGGAAGGGACCTCTGGAGGCCATGTGGTTGGGCTTCTTGCTTGGCTCAGGCTGTTCAGGTCCTTGTCCATCAAGTTCTGAATATCTTCAAGGATTAATGCTCTCTCAACTGAAATCTAAAATTACTGGGGCCAAAACTACCCTTTAGCCTGAATAGCTCATCTTGTTCTCCAATACTGGCACCATAATTTCATTTATATATTCTAGCTCAGCCTGAATATTTGTATGGGGACAATTCTCTCATTTCAACTTGTCTCTATACTTTTATTTTTTTAACTATAGTTTTAGTTCTCTCAGTCATTGACAACTAGTTGGCTTCTAGATAATATCTAAAGTGTTCCAAAACAAACTTCTTAGTACGTTGTATTCTCTCATCTCATGGTGACATCTTGTACATCACAGTGACAAGTGAATTCTGCCCAGTAAGTCCGTGGAACTCTCATTTTTCTCACTCTGAATGGAATCTCTGGGTAAATGCTTCTGTAATATTTTGAGGATGCAAGCCTCATCAATGGTATTTTTCCAGTTACCCTTTCCAGATACTTCAGCAGTGTATAACATGTGGGTAGTGGGTGTGTGGTGGTGGTGTGTTTTTTGTTGTTTTTAGTGGACTGGCCAGTAAGATACTTTTCCATTTTTTTTTCTCAAATTCTTTTTGTGCTGCCATATTCTGTAAATGGAGTCTTAGAGCTATTACAATTTAAGCTAGTAGGGTAGCTTAAAAAGAGATCAATTGTATGTGTTAAGCATAAAAGGATATCCAAAAAGTTCAGCACTGTCAAGTGGATACCAGTAATGTATTTTTAAATCTGTTTTTTTGTTTGTTTGTTTGTTTGTTTGTTTCCCCTCCCCTTACAACTCTTTACTCTTCTTTTAAATTATTTTATTGTTTCTCCTGTAACTTCACAAATTGATTCACTGTATTTGAGAGGTTTCTAAAATGGGCAAAATGGCCAATCCACTTTTCATAAAGAGAAACATGAATTTCGATTTCCTGTGGTCTTTAAGTCCTTTTATTTCTCAGGGTAAAATATCATTGCAGTTTATGAAAGAATTTTCTCAGAGTGTGTACTGAAGGCTGAACTAGCGGGAAAGAAAAATAAATAAACTCTATGCTATAAAAGTGCAGTCTAGAAAGATTTTTAGCTAGCAAAGTTAGTAGCAGAATAAGGAGGTAATCATGAATCTCCAGCCACAAAGGAGAACCGCAGTAAGGAAGAGGGACAACCTCTTTGAGAGAATGGCAAATGCTGAATTTGAAGCCGTGCTCACTGAAGTCAAGGGGAAGAAAAGAGAAATGCAAATAGAACTAGCTATTCCCTGGATAACAGTTCTGTTGTTTCCATTATGCATGTGATAACCGTACCATGATATTAGCCACTTTGTACCTTTCTATGCAATGCATATATTCTCCCTGTTCTTAGCTTACTCTTTCCATGGTACACTTGTTCTTTTTCTACAAGGCTGCAAACGCAGTTTTTCTGACTGACGGTGACCTCTCAGTGACTCTGTCTAGGTTGGAGGTGGAACATCTTTATCCACTAAATGAAGGAACTTTCTTTCCACAGGAGACATTGTGTTGCTTTGCAGAATGCATACAATATAAATCAAAGTATGTGCCATTATTAATAAATAAGGCATTGGATAGGCTTTGTCTGGAAGTCTTGTTGAAAGTACTGATTACTATCCATAACTTCTGAAAAATGCATAATTGCCTTTGGGATATTGAATCATGGAATAATTAAAGTGCAAGTTGGAGAAAGAGTTGTAACTGCAGAGAAACAACATGAATGCTACAAGTGATTAATTTTAGGGTTAACGATTTTTTCTTTTCCAGACTTATCTAATATTTTATTTTATTTATTTTCTTCTGCTAAATAACCTAGTTATTAGTAGGAAAGAATGGAGGCCATGGGCTTTTCTGTCTGTGGAGCCTTCACTGCTTGCCTGTATCCCTCCTGCCTTGCTGGAGAGGGGGAGAGCTGGTCTTTGATATACCCATCATTTTGCTTCCTTTCATCTCCAGATCTATCTTCTGAAGGGCCAATTGTTTACAGCTGTGAAAAGGACAAAAAAGGGAGTTTAATGTTGTCTCCCGTGTTATTTTCCAATCATGTTTGTACACTCCTCTGGATATGGAAAAAAAAAAAAAAAGTTAATTTACTGGGCAAAGAATGGGCAGAAGGTAAGGATTTCCAAAGGTGACATTAAGCCAACTTGCAAAATCTACGGTAAGAATTGCTGCCCAGGTCCCTCTGTATAATGTCTGATTGATAATCCCAGTACATCTTAGTCTATCACAATTTCATGAAAAAGTGCAGTGCCTTGTCTGTGAAACAGATAAAGCTGTAGGAAAAGAGAATATTTAACACCTAACAATGATAAGACAAAAACACCATGTAAGTACAGAATAAAATTGTTTTCTGTTAGACCATTAAGCTAGAAATACACTGCAGTCTTGAAGTTAAAAAATAATAATAATAAAAAAATAAATCTTGTAATTGGCACTATATTCTAATTGTTTGGTAGCCCTTAGGCTGTCTCTTCCAATGTTGCTCCTCCCCCCCCCCCCCCTTTTTTTTTTTTTTTTGCCAGTTTGGAAATTCTCAGACTAAAAATCCTTTAGCAAATTATACTTAGTCTTTGAATCTCATTTTTTTTTTTTTTTTTTCACAAGAAAGAATGTTACAATTTGCAATTCAGAACTCTTTATATCTTAGTAACCATGCATAAAAATTAATTCAAGCAAAGTGTAATTTAGAATAATAATAACATGCTTTCCAAATGTTTCCTACATTAATCATGATGAAGACAGTTACTATAGTACCACTGCTGAATTTTATTGAAAGTAAAGCAATCCAGTGTGGTACATGTTCTCTTGAGTGAGTGTTACTGTTTGTTTAAGAGAAGTGAAGGATGCAAGTATGAGACAGTAAGAGAACCTTATGTTTTCTGTTGAGTGAATTCATTGCTTTGTAAGGTTTTGATACAAAAGCAATAGAACAGTATTTATTTTCAGGCAAAGGTTCTGAACTTTGCTATTTGTCAGTGGATATTTCTAAAATTTATGTACATATAACAGTCAAAAAGAATAAAGTGCATGTACCAAGTTTTCTGCCAAAATAAATATTAGGCTCATGACAAATAGTTCACCCAAGTTATTAATTGTGTGGTAAACAAACCCATCAAAGTTTGCTTACTGCTGTTTACCCAAGGCATTTTGCTGACACGAGGCTGAATGCACTATCCAGACTTCCAACTAAATGCCACCAAGGAGCCTGTTAAAAGAGTTGACTCCAAAAACCTCCACAGGGGTCATAGGCAAGATTTTCTGAGAAATGTGATTGGGATTTTTCACTAACATTCAAAAATGGATTCCTAATGTATGGTGTGTTTAAAGCATCTGCACCACATGTATAACAGAAAGTAAACCTCTCACCCCTCAATAGGTATTTTTGTGGGAAAAAATCTAACTCAGAGTTGCTTGAGAACCATGATGTGATTGTCATGCCATAGATTCTCACAATTTAGATGCATCAATATAATTTGACTTCTTTTTTGACTGTCTTTTGGTATCTTCTATCTGTTGTATTGTCTGCCTCCCCACTGTAACCCCACATGCTATTTGTCTTTTTTCTGTTTTCCTGATGGAAATTTGATGTACCTGCTTTCACTCTTCAGAACATTGTTTAGTTCAGCATTGTTTAGTTCATTTATGCTACGTTTGAACTAAGTTAAACTTGATGTTCCAGGCCTATGATCAGGTCTCTCTCATAGCATCATTTTAAGTATGTTCCTATAGATATGTGATATGCAGTCATTTGCCGCTGTATGTGTCATGGTCACAGGGAGTTTTATGTCACTGAAAAGTAATTGAAGTCTTATTAATATCTGACCTGGCATACACTGGACCTTGAGTCAAGGTAGAGACAAAAGACCTATCCTGGTCTTTAGGTTCCTGGAAGAGCTCAAAAGAAGCTGGGAGCAGGAAGAGTTTCCCTGTGGAGGGGAAGCGTTGAGGAGTTGTGCAAAAATATTTTTTGGCCAGTGGGTGGGACATGGCAAGGCAGAAGAAAAGAGCTTTGGGAAGAGTATTTGTGTGGTTAGCAGCCAGGATGAATATAGCACTCCTGAATGTCTCACTTTCAAGTTGGTAAGTTTTTAGCACAAGACCAGCTGGATAGAATCTTTTCTTTCCAGTGAGTCCTCTTCTGCATGTGTTGCATTTCTGTACTGTTTATGTAAACTGTTCTGTAAAATTTGCAGTTTGGGAAAGGAGACAAAAGATGAAGTTAACCTTAATTCCAGGTTAATGAAGCCTTTTCACCAAGCTTTTTGTCCAGATTCTTGAAACACTAAAATTCATTCATCATGATACCTTAATGAGGAGCTACAAAGGCCTTTGTTTTTTTTTTCCTATTGTACAGTGTTCATTAGAGTGAGATGGGAGAAGGTAATAGAAAAAGTGCCTTTTTGGCACCTAGGTTGTACATGAAAAATAACTGCTAATTCATTATCTTAACTCTAAGTGTTAATTACTTAATTTGATTCACATCATATTAAATGTATTGCTTTTTTTTTTTTTTTTTCTCTTTATCTGCTCCCTGTGGGGTGTCAACAAAAGATGTAGCTTTCCAAGTGTTTCTTATTAGGTAATGCATGTAGTGTTTGTTTGTTTTGTAGCCACTTTATATTTAAACCTATGCACTAGGTATCTAGTGACAATGTGAGTCTTGAGCTGAGCACTTAATGCTTACTTAACTTCAATATGTAAAGAGCTTTCACAAAATGTAACTGAAAAATACTTTAGGGTCAGGTGAAGTTTCCTAATTCATAAGAAAAGTATGTCTCAGTGAGGAAATTCTTGAAAGTTTAGGTGGATACTTGGGCAATCCTGCTTCATACTGAAGTAGGATGAAGTAGGAATCTAGGATTTATTATCAGATCTAGACCTGACTGTAGGCATCTCATCGTACATATCTATTTTATATATTTTTTTCTATATAGACCCAGGGCACAGTGGCCCTGTAAGTATCCTGTTTTGTTCCTTAGCTATTTCCTGGCATTTGCAGAGCTTTTATTTTCTTTCTGGCAACAAACAGAGCTGGTTCTTTTATTTGAAACTTTTTTTTTTTTTTTTTTTTATTCTGCAGTTCACATCTGTATGGGATAGCTAAGACTTGTGTGACATAGAAGAGGCAATTGTAGATAAGAGAAAATGGATAGACTGTAAAATAGCACCTAGAAGAAAAGTAATTTTGTTAGATTCCTAAATAAATTGCTCTCTAATTCACAAATAATGCAGTATGTATTTAGGTTGTCATAAAGAATGATTACTGAATATGAAACTCAAAATTTGTAATAGAGCAAAAGCATATAAGGAGCTGTTGAGGAAAAACCAAACTACAAAAAGACAGAACTTCTAATACTTAACTGCTTTCTTTCATAAATCACTTGCTAATAAATACAAAACAATGGGACAGCAGAAACAAAATCAATTCTTTAAGGAAAATGACTTTCAAAAACCTACCTGCCTATCATAAATTCTACTGCAAGTAGTGGATATAAAGTTTCTTTTTTGTGTATTAAAGAAAACAGTCTGTTTATCACTTTTGGTTTCTATTTTCAATCAGAAACAAAAATCAACAGATCTGGTTAGAGTGAAGATAGACAATTGGCCCAATCTTGACTTACCTTATCAGTAAAATCTTCATTGGATTCCTTAGATACAAAGGTACCTACTGGGCTGCTAACAGATTTGCAGTTCAGGAGGTATAACAGTGATAAATTGGAACAAAGACACTCAAAGTCACTGAGTTTGCTTAGTATGTAGCTACATATAGCTGGTAGTACTCTTGAAAACTGAGAGTTTCTACATGTCTACCAAAATCCTACAAGAGAAATAAATGCTTATATGTAATTACAGTTCATGACAGATTCTATTAAAAAGTCCTTGTACACTTGTCTTTTAAAGCAGCGTTGGAATTCATCTTCAAAATTGTCATATTTATGCAAAAGGCACAGAGACTTGTTCTACACTGCTTGAAGAGAACTTATAAAATTGAGCTTTGATTATTGATATCACAGGCATTTAAGTTAATACAAGATTTGTTGGAAGAAGAAGCACCTGTGCTTTCATCCACAATATTCAGAAATAGGAAAAGAGTAGTGCTAATGTTAGGGGACTTGAAAAAAAAAAAAAATGGAGAAAAGCAGAATCAGAATGTTTACAATATGAAATACTAAGACAAGAATTCTATGTTGTAGCACAATCAGTTTTTAAAATTAAGCTGTTTGGATATTTAAATTTGCAGTCACCCACAAGAGTATTTTTGTACCTCAGAGTTGCTTCAGATTTGCTTGGTTGATAGAAATTATTTACTAACTTTATCTTTCAGGCTTGACAGACTTTCATTTCTTACTAGTGTCCAAAATACCCTGCCTCCACCACAGAAACATCTTTCTAGACACAGCCAAGACAGAATGCATTTGAAAAGTCTCAGAAAGATGGAAAGTTTCATAGGAATATGGGAACATGAAAAGAATGAAGTGTTCTCTTCTGTATTTCAATGAATCAGCTCATTTAGTAGCTGATGATTCTTGGCACACTGCTGGTGTTTCGTTTTTTTTCTCCCCCTCCTTCCCCTGCTAACCTACTGTCAGTCTCAATGGTGGTTTTATTCAAATAAGGACTAGAGCACTGAGCTCCTATCAACAGCCCTGCTGACTCCCTGAGTTTGATTCATCAGCACGTGTTTGTTATCACAGCATATTGTTCCTACTTTCTCATTTCAGTATCCTTGATAGGACCTTCTGTCTCCGATACAGTTTGTTTTTGGGAGGCAGAAAATTTTGAGACACTATTATTGTTGCTCCCGTGGCTTTTGTGCTACTCCACCCATGTAGTATGGACCACCACAGACATTTTCCAGACCCCATCAAGTGCACAAGGACACTCTGAGGGAGTGGAAATAATAGCAGTGACCATCTGTGTTCTGTGTTCTTGTCAGTGTAGGAACAGTGAACCTGTTCACTATTGTGAGCCTGATATGCACCATGGCAACAGAAGGATGATTATAAGTAATGCAAGTCAATGGATATCAGAGATGTATAGAAATGAAAGAAGTTCTCCATTCTGAACCCCAAAGCTAACCTTGAAACAGCTGTTGATAGTTGTATTTCCAGGACTCTAAGCTCTTCATGTTTCCCTGCCTATTCCATCTCTGGGGGTAAAGGCAGGAAAATAATTGTCTGTAGAAGCTCAATACAGATGGTATTAGCAAAGTTCTAGAGAGGTAAGAGGCTTTAAATTCCACATTAAATTCTCTAGATTGTAAGAGCTAAATGGTGAGGCCAGAATAAAGACAAGATGAGGAAAAGTAGAGGCTGTATTTCAGAATGATTGTAGCATTTATCAAGATCTAAATATGCAAGTTAAGGGCTGGTGTAAATAGAATCAAATTAATCACTTTTTTTTTTTAACTTTTTTTTTTTTTCTCTTCTGCGTGGTTACTGTGGTTCATCAAAATTTGGGTTAGAAACCAAGTCTAACTAGACGCAATTAAGAACTCCAGATGCCAAATGAATTGTGGTATTCAGAAAGTTCCAGAAGTGTAAACTGAGAGTTGACATAAATGACTGATTTCTTTAGTCTTCATTTCTGAATTATAATGTCTGAAGCTCATGTTCAGTCTAGAATTATATTTATGATAAGAATAGTATAGATAAGTCTGGCTGCAAATTCTAGAAAATAAACTGAGACCTAGCACCAGAATTTTCAATTTTCTTGATTTATATTTTTGTTGTAAAAGGGTCTTATGTAATGATAGATCGTAGCATCAAGAATGGTAAGGACAATAAAGTGAATGGTTACAGAATTTGTCATGTTCTAAAGAGGTTTCTGAGGTTTGGGTGGTAATGGCTTCCTATTATTTAGTCTAATCAATGAGTTGTAATAGGGTCTTACAACTTCATGCTCCTACTGGAGTTTATGAATATCTTTGAAAGCTCTGTCCTCAGTTGGAAAACAAATGTATATAGTCTTGGGAGTCAGCAGATAGGAATTCAAGGGGCACGATCCTGTTTTCTTCAGGCAGTTTCTGGTTTTTAAGCTTGTATTTTGTACAAAAGACTTTCTTACAAACTTGGAGTTATGTCTTCTTCCCTGTATGAGTGTTTTTTTTTTGTTTGTTTGTTTGTTTGTTTTTCAGTGATGAATTCCCAAAGTTGTCATTCCTCGTACACTCTTGGAGCCAAATGTTATGTCATAAGCTTTCCATACAGGCTTTCAACCTTATCTTCAGATTCTCAGAAGTCTCTTATAGCCCTTTTCACACTGATGCTGGCAAGAACATAATCGATTACAAAGTGTGTAAACCTAGCTCAAATTAAACATGGTGGAGAATGTCTTCAAGCTTCCCACAGGAATATGTGCATGCAAAAGAGTGCATCTGTTGTATGTGCTGGTGCAAATTCTGTTTTCAGCTACTGCATAAAGCTCATGCTATTCTATATGGGGGTTCTTTCTGTATATTGTAGATACATGGTAAGATCCATTATTAACAGTTTCTAGTTGAAGTTCTTGTTTTCTTTTCATGAGAATCTTCCTCAAAGGCACTGACTCTATGTCGTGCATATTTTCAAGGCAGAGTTTCTGAGAAGTAGTAATTGCTATAAAAAGTATATCCACTGACTGTTGATTATGTGGCTACTTACTGTTGCAGAGTTTTGGGGGGACCTGAAAAATTTTCATTATTGTCAATAGGACAATAAGGGCAGTCCTTTAATTGTGATGCAGTCTGAGTCCTGAGATGCTGAGATGGCTCAGCATTACAGCTTGCTCAGATTTCTTCCCTTTTTAATTGTTGTGGTTCAGAAATTATGATATAACACACATACGAAAACTTGAGATGTTTATGAAGTGTCATTAATGGACTGTTAAATGGAAATGAGATGTAATTTCTTCACTTAAGGAGGCATTTAAGAACATTAAATAATGGTTTCCAGACTGTCTTTTCTTTTCCAGAGGAGGAAGTCCATATGGATGTCTCCAGACTTTTTATAAATCTTAGTTTTTTTTGTTTTTGTTTTTGTTTTTTATGGTAAATTCTGCTTCTTTTTAACGAGGGCTAGTGTTGGAGGTGTAATTTCCTTAAGACTTAAAGGACTGGTTTTAGCAGAAAAAGCCTGTTCAAGAATAAGAACTGTTTACAGTATCTAATGAAATGAATAATGTAATTCTTGTTGAAGATGGACTTTCTAGCTGCCTATTCCACAGAAGGTAAAGAGAAACATTAAAAATACATTTGCCACTGATAGGCTGAATTCATTTTAGCTGGCATAAATAGGACAGATGAGCTATTCAAATGTCTGATGAGTACTATATAATGAAATATTTATCACCTTGTCATGGTCACTGCATGAGAGGCCAATAATTTGTTTTCTCTCAGCACTGGTATTTTGTGGTGCTTATAATAAATTATACATTGCAAGCTTACATCCTTCACCCTTTTTCTATTTACCTATCTAGTCTGAGATCTCATTCATCAAAAATGTAGCTGGTTCTGGGACAAAAGTGAAGCTATAAATTCATGTATTCTAAAGAATCATGGAATTCATAATGCATAATGGCGCTGGGGCAGCATGGATAGAGTGTAACATATGGAGCAGGTGACCTTTAGAGCTGTAAAGTGGGAAATGGAAAGAGCAAAATTTTGATAAGGGTATAAATAAACACAGACCTATCTTAACCTCAGTCATGCTGTCTGCTGATCTTGATTTAGGATAACACCTCTGGACAATCAAAGCTGTTCAGGCTTTTGCCTATTACAGAGCTTAAGCCAATGCCATGGATTTAGTTCTTATTAGAACCATCAAATTCCTTAACGTATTCCTCCATGTCAGAGGCACGTGAATAATCTTTTATTTGCATTGCATTAATGCAATGGATTTAATGCAGGAAATATTAGGATGGAATGGAAAAACAACTACCCCCAAATGGCAGTTTTTGCAGTATTTAGGTGTAAAGTCTATGGTGCCGAAGACAAGAGGTTATATTTCAAAAAATGAAAACTTTATTCTGGTATTGCCTCAAAATATTAGGAAATTTAGCATGCTTTAGATCTCAAACATCATTTTTCTTCAGTGTGGGTAGGAAATAAACCTCTTATTTTCCATTGGCACTTTTTAGCAAAGGCCTTATTTTTATAATTCTCAACAATGACTGCTCTAGACATGATTGAATTGTGTTCCTGTGCAAGAAGCCGTAATGTGGTCTTATAACTGTGTCATTATGTTTTGGAAATTGAGATTTTTGCCTTATATTTTTGCTGCTTCCAGTCATAAGTCATTTGACCTGAGTGTAGAGATAAGACCACCACTTGCCTCACTTACCTGGGAAACTAATCATTCAGTGTTGAGGGCACTGACAAAGTTCATTATTAACTGCTCAAAAAGTCTTTAGAGATCTATCATTTCTGCTAAGTCCATAAGCCTGTAAATTAATTTCTCATGACAAAATCATTAAAAATGGACAGCCTAAAAGATTTGTCAAATGACCTCCTACTTGGGCAGTCCAGGGAAAATAAACCTAGATCCTTTCTCAATTCAATTGAGATATTGTAGACATTTTCACGATACAGTCCAGTAGTAAGGTAGCATTTGTGGGGTTTCCCAATGGCATGTGAAATTTGTAATTCGCAATTTGTTTACTGACAAAGTAAGCATCAGGATTCCTGTGCATATGGGAGATATGCACAGAAGAAGAGTCTTCTGTTTAAGGGATCAGGATTGCAGGTTTTGGAAAGCCACGCTTATATTTTAGAAATCCCAGCATTCTGAAAGTCACAGTATGGCTACCAATCCCAACATTTTTACAAGTTGACAAGGGCCAACTTTTAGTTCCAGATTTTCCGTCAGACTTCTGAGCATGTGCCAACAAATCAGTATGTGTTAGGTCTGGAAGCAGCAGCTTGTTTTCATCTTGCCTTTTTTTTTTTTTTGACATGACATCCCTGGAGTGGAGATTCTATTGTAAAGAGTTTCTGTACCCCCTGTGTGAGTCCCAGGTTGGCAAATAGATGCTTAGATGAAACCTGTGAAGTCCATGAAACTTTGAAATATTAACTGTATAGTTGAAAAAGACCCACACAAAGATGATTGGTTTCTGTAATTTGATTTTAAGAAGGCATGTTGTGCTGATATTAAAAACAATTTGCTTCATTTTGGTTCATTTGATGCATCATTTTCATATAAAATACTTCCAGAGGGAAGAACATTTCCAGGTATGCAGTACCTATCTACTGGTGACCTCTTCAACTTATTACTTGCCCATCAGTCCTGTGGTCTCACTGATATAATTCACCATTTTATAAAATCTGTGTGTGTTTTTTAACTTGTAATGATTCCCAGCATTTGTAATGAATAAAGGTTTGAATCCTTTCTCAAAAATACTGCAGAAAATATGATTTACTAAGGATCTGTCCTTATAACTGCATAGAAAGGTTTTGTTAATGCCAAGTCTGTAAGAGTGACAGATCCATTAAGATTTTTTTAAACTAAATATATCTTTATGTAAAGTGCAAATGGAGGGAAAAAAAAAAAAAAGAAAAGAAATAAAAGCTGTTAGTCCTGTATCAGGATTTCATTGTACTTAATACTGTGTAAACATAGAAAGCACATGTGTTGTTTGCATATTTTATTAATGCACAATTCATTATCCCTTTAATAACACTAAAGGAGTTAGTGGGATGATTTGTTGTGAATTATGCAGAAAGTAGGCTTTTTCCTTTAATTGTGTGTGTTTGTATATACACATGCAGACAGATACATACAGGTATAACTGCTGCATGTGTTTGTTACTCCAGGCAATTTACACTGTCAACTCTTTCAGAACTGCTCTCTTTGCAGCTCATGGAAGGGTGGGATTACATAGCAAAGAAAAGAGGAGCTCCAGCTGTTGCTGACTTTCAACTCTAAGTTACCTGCTAGGCTTTCAAAAACCTTTCCTTTTCTGTCATGCTATTGCTTCCATAGTCATAAAATTTCTGACTGAATTTTGTGGTTTGATTTTTCTTACACACACCACCCAACCCCTTATGTGAGAGAAAAAAAAATATAAATAAATTTTAAAAAAAATCATTAAGGGGTAATTACTTCTTGGTAAGAAAAATATATGGAGTTAGTGCTGAAAAATTTTGGAAAGCTTGGGGAAAGGCAGCATTTTGGCCTCATGTGACATGGTAAAATTATAAGAGTATTTGGTATGACAATGTGCTCATGAATAATTTTCTCAATTATGCTACTTCATTTTTGTCTGTTGTTATAACTAGTTTAATATTTCAATTAATGTTAGAAGTCTGTTAATAAAGTGTACAAATGAAAATTATTGAATCATATCCTAGAATAACAATTAAGTTCTTAAGCTTCAGCCTTCTTTCACATTGCACAAGGATAACATGAAAAAACATATGTCTGATCTTAGTTACCTTTTTTCTTTAGTCTAGATAAGAGAATTTAGTTGCATAAAAATAAGTTTTCAATTTTCTGTCACAGTCATGACATCAAAAGGTACAATACTACTTCCAGGAAACAAAATGAGAAAAAAAGGACACAACCAATATAAAATCTGACAAAAGACAGAACATACATAATGGAATATGACAAATAAACCTAGATACTCGTGTATTGAAAAGTATCAATATACAATAAGGATGTTTACCTATACAGTGATTATAGAAAGAAGTAAACTGGAAAGATTACTTGTTAAATTTTCTATAAAATTCAATATAAAAAACAAAGTAAATGTATGTGTTTGTTTCTATACTTATGGGCATGTCTTCTTGGGAAGATAAATGCTATTGCTCTGAAACATCTTCCCCTTATTTAACCCAGCTTTTAAGTAAAAAGTACCTTATAATCACACTTGAAATTTGCCTTCAGTTTTTTAATCTTCTCGTCTGTGTGTTCTGTTGTTATTAAAGACCACTTTAAATATACATTATGAACATATATATATTCACAATACAATTGTGCAGGCACCTCCTGACTGATTTTAGTAGCAGATTTGTTGAAAGAGGGTGGGCTACAGTGGAATTCCCATCTGTGGTTAGGATAGCTCTATACAGATGATGTTTTGACTTATTTGAATGACAACTAGCTTGATATCTCCCTTACTAAGAGCATATATTCAGGATTACACAGTCCTGACAGACTTCAGTGAGAAATTGCTGCAATGCCCGCTCTACATCAGAAATACCTACCTAGACTGGTTTTTCAATTCATATTCATATCAGAGTAACTCTCTCAAAAAGAGCAACTTCATACTACTTAAATACAGTATGCTTTTCTTTTTTCTTGGGGTATAACGGTGGATAAGTCTTAAAGTCTGTTGCGCAATTGTGTGGATAAATTATTTAATGGTGGAAAGGAGCTGACTACTTAAACTTATTCAGCCAAGATGAATTACCAAATTGATTGAATTTTTATGTCAGGCCATATCAACTGAGTTACTTATCTTATACACAAACCTCTGTTTTTCCTAATGTTTGTCACTGAACTATGGATTCCTTGATCTCTTGCAAGTATTTGTGCTTGTTTTTGCTGGTGAAGAAGTTCTAATATTTGCCTGTTGCACAAAGCAGTAGTGTTCATGGGGGCTGAGGGTGAATCTGTTAAACAATTTGGCAATGGTGAAATTACACAAAGTACTGCTTTGTGCCAGGAGTATTAGAGGACGTGATGATACTTTGATCAATAAAGACTAAATGCAAGCATGAGAAAAGATCAATAGAGTTTTTTTTCAAAGCCTATTTCTATTTAAACATATATTTTGTGTATTTAAGTAGGAATGCTCTTTTGATGACTGGAGTATAGTTGTATGCCCAGTGCTTATGCCTGCTTTAAGGAGAAAAATGTCCTGCTATGATTAAGGGGAATGAAAAATGTTTTTCTGAAATACAGTATAGGCTTTCTACTAGTGAATTAATGCTCAGTTTGATGGTACAAATGTTTAAATACCAAGCCCCTTTATCTTAAGTAATTACGAAGCTCCAACAAGAGCAACAGAAAATACTCACTTCTGTCAGGAGAAAGCTACAATGCTTTTTCAGGGGTAGCTCAGAAAGGGTATAGTAAAATATGAGATCATGTCTTTGTGATATGTCACCTATAAGTGAAGGTAATCTAAGGTAATCTAACATTTTTACACCAAAAATATTTTTAGTTGAAAATTGTCTTATTTCTGAAAAGACTATTGTTATGTAGAATTAATCTTAAATTGTTATTACAAGCAATTTTTGTTCTGCAGTTTAAAAATCACCAGACTCCATTTTCTTTTTATTTTCTTTTCTTTTTTTTTTTTTTTTTTTAATGTCTCTTACTGGCAGATGTATGGGATGAATGCTAAAATATTCTTCTGAATGAACCTCTGCAGCAAGCCATTTCCAAGAACAGTTATTATCATGTTGTTTGTATTGAAAACATATTAAAACTTAAATAGTTTAAACGCATAAACAGGCACAAAGCAAAGCCTATTATGGTACTGTTTACCAACACATTCATAATTGCAAAATAAATTAAGCATGAAATGGAACACTTCTCATTTTCTGCAATAATAGTATGAAATATTTGATGTTTCTTTACAGATTATTCTGGAAAAGCTTTGAAAGTGAATAATTCTGAAGGTTGTCATGGTATTTTAGCAAAACCTAAACATATCTCTTTGAAAACACCCATGTCAATTTTCCTACAGATAATCAGAATGCCCAAGGAAGGGAGAGAGGCTATTCTAGAACTCAGTCCTCTAATCAGAATAATTATACTGCATAACATAATTAATCTCATAAATACAAAATGCTAATCTTTTCTCTCTTATACCTTCATTTAAAACCACAATATAAAATTTTGGATTTTATAGGACAGCTTAAACAGTGTAAGAGTTGTGCTCTTTTTGAATGTGAAGTCTGTATCTGAACATCTTTAGACCCATGTACCTTCAATTCAGATAAAGAAGTTCAGATTTTTCTCACTTTGATCTCTTTCTTTACATAAGCAACGTGGTTTGTGCATAACATATCATTGGAGATTCTTGTTTCACACATCACTGCTCTTAAATGAAATTTGTTAGTATGGATTTAAAAAAAAAAAAAAAAGAAAAAGAAAAAAAAAGAAAAGGTTTTTAAGAAAAGGTTTTAAATTTGGGAACTGCATCTTCCTCTGAAAAGCAGTGTAACAGCAAATACAACCCCCCTGCTGTATCCATATTAATAACAACAGCTACTCACTACATACAGTTTCTTGACAACATAGCTCAAGACATTTTAAGAAATGAACAAAGATCTACACATTGGGTGTAGGGAGATGTTTCTTGTTTGTTTTTCTTTTCCTGTCAAATGAAGAGGCAATTTATGCCCAATTTCCCTGCATTGGTTATGCTTCTTGACTCTTGGGCTCTCTGCCATGAGCCATTCTGTCTTTCTGTTCAACAACCAAAGATATGCAAACCTAATTTTGATTGATATATGTCTTACATAATTTCTACTTAAATGAACTCTGCTCCCCATTTTTTATGACCTTTCCGTGTGAGCCTAAACTTGAACTACAGTGTTTGGTAAGTAAGGGAGAAACATGCATTTGTTCATAGAAATAAGAAAATTGGAGATTTGAAGGTGAAATAATGTTTTGAAATGTAGTTAGAATATAGCTAGGTCTAAATTCAATCTGTCCCCCATGTTAGAGGTAAAGGAATTGAGAGAGGTGTAGGTGTGCTCACAGAAGTGTGCACTCTTCAGGCGCACAGAAGTATTGACATGGCTACTTGGTACTGCATGAAGTAAAAACAGGCTAGAGAAGAAAGAACCCTTACTTCTATGAGCAAATTTTGCATTTTTTTACACCTACCTAGGTGTAAAAGAGCTCAGAGATGTTCCATGCAAATTGAATTAATGATAGAGTTGTATTTTTTTTCAGATCATACTCAAGTAATGAGAATTTTTCCTTTATTCCACGTGGCTTTGGGTGAGGCTTCTTAGATCTGATTTATCTTTATATTACAAGCCTGCATCAAGTATTTCCAGTTTGTTTTGCTTAGTTTGTATTACTTTGTCTTTTTGTGATTACTGAGGAAAGACTTGGTAACATCACCTTAAAACAAAGTGCTGCACCTTGCAGAAAATAGGCTAAAGAAACCACGCCTTGACACTGAAATCTTGTGTACAAGCTAAATATACTGTACGATGAAAGTCATTCCTACTTGTCTCATATCTCAGCATCCCCTTTGGCACCACATATTGCATATCTTCTCTTCAACAGCTTTATTTTTGTCCTTTATATCTTTGTGTTTGAAGAGGACATTTAATAAACAGCCTTTCTGAATTGGTCCTTAGTAGGATCAAGAATTTCATTTGTAGGATAGGTTTAAAAAACCTGCACTGGTACCTTGAGCCTTCTGTTGAAGGGAAGGTATGACCTTTTCAGTCTTTCAGGCTATATATGCCTTCAGAAAGCTGCCTCTTCAGGTACAACAAACAATTTTTCTGCATTCATAGCTATTGCCTGTATTGTTCACCCATGTAAAGAGTAGATATCTCTATTTAACACTTATGCAGTGTAAGTAGCTGCTGTATACATCCAGCAGTAACCGATATCAATAGCTGACTGCAGCCAGAATCTTCCTGAAGGCCAAATTCCTGTTGTCCTGAATAGAGGATGATCTCTGCATCATATTCTTCACATGGCTGTTAGCAGCAGGGTCATTTATGTAATTAATGCCTGAGTTGATTCCAAAGAATAGACTACAGGAAAGGCAAAGATCTCAGTGTGAGTTTTGTATTTGTAAATAGCTTACCTATGTGCTGTAATCTAAAGAACTCTTCTCCTCGTTTTTCAACAAATCTAGCACATATGTTTCACACAGAGGAAGTCTGGCTATTTTCCCTGTTTCTGACATCTCCTGATTTTTCACTTTCAAACACTCATTCACATTCAGGAAGATAATGAATATACAAGAATTCATCTCCTAATAAATGGTAGTATTTTAAAAACCTGAACCTAGGGTTGTGGTCTTTTTTTTTTTTTTTTCTTTGTTCTAGTGGAGCCAAATTTAAATGAAATGTCCCCAGACTCCTTAGAAAGACTGTTCTAAAAGTTAGGCTATACCAACTGAGAGTTTTGTTTATCCTTTATTTGTTCAATTTTCTGGCAAACACTTTTTTTATTCAATGGTATTTTTGCCTGTGTCTAAGAACTGAGTCTAAGAGTCTGAGTCTAAGAACTGGTGGAGATTTTCAAATAAGGAATTTTGAACAGTGGCCACTGTGATTCCACTGTTGATGAGATCAATGTGAAGCGTGGAAGCTTTCTTCTGTGCTGCTCTTGTGCTTGACAAAGGCTCCCTGTAAACATCTGGAAAGATACGATCCTCTTCTCCTCTGCTCACCTTCAAACTCTCCTTTGCTACAAGAAATATCACAATAGCAAGGCTAGCTGCGGTGCTGAGTCGTCTGCCCTCACTAATGCTGTGTTTTTGTTGTTGTTGTTGTTGTTGTTTTTCCTAGGACTCTACTGTTCATTTGTATCTATCTTTTTTTCTGTTTTGTACTTTGATTGTAAGCTCCTTGGCCTGGGAGTCTCTGTTACGTATTTGCACAGCACCTAACACAATGGGGGCCAGATCTATTATAGCGTGGTGATAACTCAGATGGGAATGGTGAGTCTGTAGAGTTCAAAATGGCTATTGTAAGAGCACTGTATTTGTTTTCCTTCTTGGAGGCTCTGGGATTTAGTTACCTAGTTAACGGAGTTATTTAAGTTGGCCTGGCCAGTCTTTGGGGCTTAGTAACTTTTCTTTTGTTAAAAGTAGATTTATTGTGAGGATTCATTCCCACACACTGTCTCCCATAGTGATAGGGGAGAACAGAAGGTTGTAAATCAAGCAGATTTTAGTGTAAATTATTCAGAGTTTTTTTCTTTTCACTAACATTCCCTGCAGAATACGACTGTCCAATGAGCTACTCCTGATTATTTCTTGAAGTCCAAAACTATATGTAGCTCACATAATATATATGCTCCTTTAACAAGAAAGTAAAATGCACGTGTTTGCATTCCTTTCTCTCAAGAAATATAACAAGTCCATTGAATGAATGATTAGCATGCAGCGGAAGCCTTATTGCTGAGCTAATGAATTGAAAAGATTTTGTGACATAAGCCTTTAATACATGCAGCTTGATGGTTCTGCATCATTGCTTTTTTTTTTTTTTTTTTTTTTTTTTTTTTGTGTGTGTGTGTGTTCAGTACGATTAAGCTTTACATGTGGCTAGTCACTGGCTTTATAATTGAAATACTGACTTTATTAACAAGATTTGTACGAATAAAGGTTACTCATATGCAAAAGGGTTTGTAGGATCTGTCTGTAGGCGAGGCTTGCTTAAAAGTCAAAGAGCCTTGTGCTTTACTGATTTCTAATTTTCCAAAGTGGTGTTGCCTGTTATTGGTGGGTAGACAAACAGCAGATATTTTAATAGCTGTTGTTTCCCAGACAGGAGAAAGCTGTTTCTCTTTATTTCTCATATATTTTAGAAACTAAATACAGCAACTCACAATGAATCAATTCCATAATTTTGATATGATAGAGTGAAAAAATTATAGCATGTACTATTCAAGAATGGAAGCTGCTGAAATATTCTGGATGCAAAATAATGAAATTTTAAGTTCCATTTAAAAAACATATCAATCTCTTTAATCAGGGCAAAAATTAAAGCATCCCTTCTATAATAATAATTCAGGCACAAAAGATTAATGAAATATTAATCCTATATAGCTCTTCCAGTTTGTCCTTCAGAAAATTAGATTTGAATTTGAATGCTCAGAGGTAGTCAAGAATGCAATTTAAAATGAATGCAGCAAAGTTTTCCTTAATAGCTGTGCATTTCCTTTGTGGTATTTTTGACTCCTAAAACAAGTGTCTGTATGCCAAGCTGGTTGGCGTGATCTCAGAGCAAGCAGTTTTGTCCTATGCAACAGTTTTAACAAGTAAGAACTGAACAAAATGAAAACTGACAGTGATTCTGAAAATCAGGTGTATGTACAGTGGTATGTTCTCCCTCTGTGGTAGCATCAAGTTTTTCAACAGCTAATAAATTTAATAATGGAACATGGACCGTGAGTGATCAGGAAAACAAAAATTGAATTTAAATATTATTGTGACCATTGAGCATAATTTTTGCAACAGCTGTCACTAATATCTTAATTAACAATTGACTTTGCAACTTCAGCCCAAAGGGTTACAGAGTTGCATTACCTGCTTATTTTGTGCTGAAGCTAGGTTTTTACTTTCTGAAGTTGTCTGACTTGCTTGTCTTCAACTAGCTTAGGTATAAAAGTGTCTGAGTCAAGCTCATTTTCCCCATAGAAGCTGGACTTAGCTGCAAAGGGAAATATTAGCATTAGGTTTTAAATAGACAAAAAGTTTCTTGTACTGTTCCTTTCCTTACACATATTCAGCTAAAATAAACCTGCAGTAAGCAGTTAGCAGTACTGCGTCCACCCTCAACATGATTTTAAGAAGAGAGAAAGTGTGAGGTGTGAAAAAGTAACGGTAAAAAAAAAAAAAAAAAAACGTATTTCAGCACATACTAGACATCTTTTTGTTTTTTGTTTGTTTTTCCCTCAAACTCAGCCAGCCTTTCCTTCATTGTTCCACTGCCACAGCCTTCCTTTTTCCCTTCTTGCATCCCTCTTTTCACTGCCAGGTCTTTTTTTCTTTCTTTTCCAAACTCCAGCACTACTTTTCCCTTGATATTCCTATTCCCCACAACCTTGTATATATATTTAATATTATTTAAACAGCTAAAAGATTTAAAACAATTTACAAATAGTGAATTCTAATTTGTTTAGGAGGTCCTTTTTCTTCCTCTTTGCTTATCCAATAGCTTTTGTTAAGCACACTTGAGGCTTTTCTTTGATTGGAAGTTCAACAAATTAGTCTAAATAAAAGCAGGTAGACTGAAAGGATGGATGGTTTTGTAGTTAAGGTGCTAGGGTAGAACTCAGGAAATTAAGTTCACTTCCCAGCCTTGCCACTTATTTTGTGCTTGTGCCCTTGAACAAAGTCATTTAATCTCTACATGTCTCTATATTCCTAAAGCAGAATTAATTGTACTGCCAGGCTGGATGGGGGTTTGAGTAACTTGATCCTGGTGGATGGGTAGAAGGTGTACCTGCCCAGGGCAGAGGGACTGGAACTAGATAATATTTTACAGTTCCATCCAAGTAAAATCTTTCTATGATTCCATGATTCTATTATGCACTTCAGCATATAGTCTAAATTTTACTATGTACTTGAATGCTGTCTAGCAAAATGGGTTCTTATCCTGAGATACCATATTCATAACAAGCACTGAATCTAATAACAGTGATAGCTGATAACTGAATTGGTGATAAATCATAAGTAACCAGTCATTATGATAATAAGTGACCAGCATCCTTTTTTTTTTTTTTTTTTTTTTTCTATCTAAAAAACTAGTGCCTATTAATTACATTAGTCTAACAGACTGTCTAGGCTTGGGAAGCCATTTGATCACCAAGACTAAATGCAAATACCAAGCAGGTCTATTTGATGTAGGCACCATCTCTACAGGATGAGTTGGACAAGCTTTGAAAAGGCTGTTTCACACAGATGTTTCCAATGTCATGTGAAGTGTATTCACACCCTTTGATTTTAGGATTTTAATGAAAGCTCTATACAACCTTATACACGCTTCATTGCTACTCAGTTATAGTAAACATCCAGCTGGTCAGTTCTTTGAATGACTTTTTCTGCTGCCAGGAACATGTAACACATTTAGTCGTATGCAGAATTTCAACTTAAATAGAATTATGAATTAATTAAGGAAAAGAACTTATGAAATGGGAATCTCTGACACTATAGTAATTACACCTGTGTGAGAGAGCCATATCTTAATCTGCAACCACAATATATATTTTTTTTCCTTCTCTTGGAGTATTTGCTGCTTTCTCAAACAAGGGAAGCACACGTTATGAGACTGTGTGGCAGCTAATTCTCCAGGTTTTTTCACAACTATTAACATAAATGGTGTGTTTGCAGTTGCATTACACCTTAAATCTGCGTTTCCAGTGGGGAAACTTCAAGTCATCTTCTAGCAACTAGCTTGGGACTGTCTGCCAGAAGGTGGGGGAAGCAGAAAGGTGCTTTGTTTGAAAAATGAAACCTAAGTTTCTCGTTAAAAACTAAAGAACAACATGGAAGTAAAATAGTCATACTGAAAAGTATACAAGTAAGCAGCTGATTGAGTCGGATGCAAATGTTTTCAATAAACATTTATACCTTTAAATTATTTATCTCTTTCTTTAGTACAGATGTATGCTTTTGGGGATAGAGTGTTGAGCTAAATCATTTTAAATCTGATTGCAAAGAAGGTAAGTGAATGTTTCCTTAATGAATGCATGTGTGGTGCTATTGCTATGATTATAGGCATGGTGTGACTAGAATTTAAGTTACTCCTCCTCCCCAGACTTGCATCCTCAACTTATTTCCTATTATATTCAAGCCACCTGTTTTTCCTGTTAGGAACATAAAATGTTAGTTGAAATCATAAATGGAACTGCATGAATACATGAAAGGCAGTCACCTAATACAATTTTAATAATTCTGTAACATTTATTAAATTATCTGTTGAATCACTTCATGATATTGACGGCATAATTTAAAGTGACAGAAATGAGGGAACATGACCTTTAATGTCATGACATGGGTTGTCAAAAAAAAGGAAAGATGAGCTTAATTGAGCCAAACGGCTTACTAGGAAGTTGTGGTACATAATAAACTGAGATTTACCTTTTGCTGAGATGACACAGTTCAAGCTGTAATTTTTCTTTTAGATGAGACAAACTGAATGAATTAGAAGAGGGAACTATTCTAATTTTCATCTTCATATGGCATTATAGCATGTTAATTCTAGCCTATATGAGGGGATATGCACAGTATGTTAACTCACAACAGAAGAGAGCCTGATCCATCGATAACCAAGATGTTTTCCAGAACAATATTCTGTGTTCCTAAATAGAAAAATACAACTGCTTTTTTACTGCTATCATTAGACACAAATCAGCAATCAGCTGTCTGAAGTCACTATGTTTTCCATCTATTGTTTAGAATCCTCTTCTGTTGATGCAATTACTGTAGTGGAAGTACAAAAGAAAAAGTATGGATATATTCAATGATTGTCACAGATTAGGTTCAGTTATTTTATAATTTTAACAGGAAGATTAATAGAATGAATGGATTTCTTTAAATTATTCTGCTAATGCACATGGAACAAAATTTCTTCCCTGTTTAGACCTTGCATCAAGTATGGAATGAGATGGAAATATCTAATGCAAAAGTTTTCAAGTCCTGCCAGCTGTAAGGATTACTGCTGGTGTTGATGCCTCAGAAGAGAGCCTGGATATGTGTGTAGGTAATACTGGCTAGAAAGAGCATGAAGGACAAGGAAGACCATTGAGGAGAGGTGCCTGGGCGTAACAGAAACATTGGTTCAGGTCTTTGTAACGCAGATCAAAATTAGTGTCACAGATTAAAAAATATCTCAAACTGAGTTGCTCAGTTGTGAATGGGATCTGATCTGTATGAGGAGACCCAAGCAAGGGTCTTATGTCCTAGACGTCTGTCTGCCATATCTACTGTATTTAACTTAATGTTTACCAAAGGTTTAAAGTATTTAAGCTTTCAAAGAGGAGTGAAAAGTCTGTTTATTATCTTCTATTTATTTTTGAGGTAAAAGTCAAGGCATTAAAAAAAAAGGAAAGGAAAGGAAAAGATTTTTATTTAATCTAAGTTTGCATAGAAAGCCAACAAAAGAATGGTAATAATAATATAAATAATAATAATAATAATTAAAAAAAAGAACAAAAATTTTGTGGGAACAAAATTCAAAAATTTCTCCAAAAGGTCATATGGCACCTTCATAAAAACTTGTTTTCAAAATAAACAAGTTGATTCAACTTTAAAATGTTATCAAATTTAATCCTCTGTATTTATTTTTTTTCCCAGTTTTCTACCATCTTCTTCAGGACTGTATTATACATAATTCAGAGAATTACAGTGCATGATGGCATAATGGTTAGCTGATAACCTTTTATCTCTTCGATTACGTTATTAAATGTGGGTTGGGGAGGGTGTAAACTGTGTCATAGTCTAGGCTAGTTGAATCTGAGCATCTTAGATTGTCTTCTAGATCAAAAAAGCAGCACAAGCATGTTTTGTGTTGAAATGAAACACTAAATCACAGTGGATCAGTTGTAGTCTTTCCTTCTCTGTTCAAGTATTTAATTTTTCATGTGATTGACTCTTTTGGAGTTAGCTAAGCATTAAGGATTTTTGGAATTATTTGATCAGCAGGTTTTTGTGTCACAGACTGGAAGGTCAATCTTTGTTATTAAGTTGTCATTTATTTAAGTGGAATGAGAATCAAATGTTCCGGAATACCGGGAAGGCCACAGACTTGCCATGTGTTATCATTGGGTTTGCTAAGTTCACCAGTGGGCAGCATGGCCACATGATTACTGTTCAGCTGGTACTTAAAGAGAACTATTAATGAGCATTTTTTCCACGGCCTAACTGGGTAATGATTGGAGTTATTTCTATCTGACAAACTCTGAACAGACCTAGGATGTCTGTAGCATATGAAACTAGCAAACCCAGTATCAGTGTGTCAATTTATGAAAGCAGTAGTCATACCAGGGCATTTACTAGCAATCACATTTATATAGACACACTTACAGGAAGCATCCCTTACCTGGACTGAGAGAATGTGAAACACAAGCTGAAGTTCAATTTTCCATGGAACCTCAGAAGCAACCTCTAAGTAGATCTTTTTACTAATTACTAGTTGTGTTTTTTTTGTTTATTTGTTTGTTTTTTGTGGAAAAATCCATTAAGAATAAAACATAAAATACTCTATGGATACAGAGTTCCTGAGAGAAAGTGGAAGACAAAAAATAAAATAAAAAAATGAAGAAAACTAATTGACAGGAGAATATCTCAGCTATATCATTTGCACATTGCAGGTTATTAACAACAAAAGTTGTCAATAGATAAAATATTGAAGGGCAGAATTATAAATTGAAGTGGGAAAGTAAGTACTAGCTATATTAAAAAGAAAATGTAAAAAGGAAGACAAGATAGCTTGGGGCAAAGTCTGTCTAAATGACTATGTACAGCTTCTGGATCATGGTCAAAGAGCCTGAACTTGGTTTGAAAGTGTTTTTTTGTTTGTTTGTTTGTTTTTTCTCCTGCAGTAAGTGTGATTTCTTCTATGACTTCCACTTTCAAAAGGCACTGTTGACTCAAAATAAGAAGCACTGGAATAGCTGGCTCATAGTGACAGTTCTGCAGCAACTTCAAAGAAGCTTTGGTGATGAGACAGTTTTGTACATTTGGAACTTGGTTCACAGCAGGGTCTCTTGTAGAAGGTGTCCATTCCTCTTACTTTGAGGTTACCTAGTCTACTTCTGATGGGCTTCTAAATAATACACTGTCCTGCAGTTGCCTGTAACTTTCAGTATTGTGTAAGACATATTGTAAAGACAAAATTAGACAAGAAAATAGATAAAAAGTTCTTGGTCTCATTCATTAAAAAGTGGTGTTTTTTTTTTGTTTTTTTTTTTGTTTTTTTTTTCTGTTGTTGATTTGGTTATTTAATGAGAATTATAGTAGAAGTCATGCAGTTCAAATAATGTAAAGGAATTTGCCCATGTAGGCACAGCTTTACTGCTTCAGAAGCAAGGAAATAGCTTATCGGGACTACAAGAAGGGTTTGCAAGAAGAGATTCAATTTTATGAATCTACGTGTTCAACTGGGAAAGCTGATTCCTTTCAGTAATGTCTATACTACATATTATTTATTACAGAATTAGGATCCAATTTAAAAAAAAAAAAAAAAGAAAGAAAGAAAGAAAAAAGAAAGAAAAAAAACATTTTTTTTCTAATGTGTGTTACCTGCCATACAAAATCACTCATCATACATGGCTACAGGTCTTAATATAGTGATATTGTATTCATCAACGGAATTATTCCCCAGCCCCTTTTTTCAGAATGATCCATTATTTTCTTAAGCAGGCTGTTGCTTATAGAGGATTTTATCTTGGCGGACGTGTTTTTTTGTTGTTTTTTTGTTTGTTTGTTTTTTGTGTTGTTGTTGTTGTTGCTGTTAGGTTATTTTGTTGTTGTTTTTCTTTTTTCTTTTCTTTTTTTTTTTGCTAATTATACCAGTATATTGATGAGAAAAGTAAATTACCAACTTAAATACTGGCTGGTTTGTGTGATACTTGAGTATGGCTGGATGTTGTTTGGATTTCTATATCATCTTTTTAAGAACAGTGCCAAGAGCTAATGACTGTGATTTGATCCCACATTAGCAGGGCTCTTGTTATTGAAAGGATTCATCATGCATAGAAATTTGTGCTTTAGCTAGAGGCCATATTCTATGCTCTCAGTATTCAGCATGGAACATGCTGTCTTCATTTCTACTCAGTTACCCGTGAAACAAATGACAGAAGGGATGGGACAAATGCAGCCTATTTGTCATTTTCCCTCTGCGCCTTCCCTCCCCCCAGATCAATAGAAGAGGGAAGATAATAAAGAACAATCCTACTAAATGCATAACTGAAGAAAAGGAGAGGAATGTGAAGTGATCCTTTTCATTGTCTGATTTTTGGGTTTTGTTTTTTGCTTTTTTTAAGGGGGTGGGAATGGGGGTTAGGGGAATAGGCCAAAATACATATAAATAGGTAGATAGTCTAGTAATAACAAACTCCAAGCTGTTTAGCATCACACTGCCTTCCAAGGTTGTTGTGTACCTGTTAGCACTTATTATTAAGGGAATTGCAGCTGTGCTTCCTGACAGTTGAGAAATCCTAATAAAGTTCCAATAACCTTATTCTGTTCGAGGAATAAAGTTTTCTGTGAGAAACCAACATCCATTGGTATGTTCCCTACTATCCCTGCTGCCATTAAAGGGAAATCTCTCCAGATATCAGTCAGTAAGAACATTTCTTGTTCTTTGCAGAAGTACAATAAATAGATCATGCCACAAAAAAATAAAAATAAAAATAAAATAATAATAATAATAATAATAAATAATAATAATAAAAACAATACACCATGGGCATAGGTCTATAGCTGAAGGATAGAACAGGTGACTGAAAGGTAGGTATTGATTGAAGCTGCAGTACGTAACCTTTATAATGGTAAATTTCCCTTTCAGAATCTATAGGTATAGTATTTTTTTGTGGATCTCAGGAACTGTAAGACATAAAACGTTAACAAATATTTCTTCCAGAGCAAAATAAAAATATGTTTCAGTACAACTTCAAGGTCAAATTCATAAGGAAATATTTTATTGATAGTACATATATCAACAAATATCTATTTTTAGTAACATGGAATAAGCTAGAAGGTAGCCTAAAACTAATAACACATATATTTAAATGTAGCAGTTTGGTTTAAGTAAGCTAAATTAAGTTGAGATGTCAGCAGATCTTCACCACACTAAATGAAGTGGCAGTTTAAGCAAATAAACTCACTAAATACTTTATAACTTTTGGGTGTAGATGCAAAATCCTATTACCTGTTAAGTCACCCTATAAATGATGATACCTCTGCATATATGCATTGTGCTGCTGTTGTATTACTTGTCGCTGAAAGCAAAACAAAATCCTTAGACCTTTGAGAGGGCTATAATTTTTCTCTTTCTTTAAATTAACCCCCAGCAGAGTAATAGAGACTGCACATTTTACATTAATCACAATAGCAGAATAAATTCTATTCTTGTGTATGAATAGTTTTACATATAGCAGCCTCTGATAGTAATTGATCATCTTTACTGTTTATTTTTGAATGTGGAGAGATTTTCTATTTGAATTTTATTGACAGGTGAGCATATATGTTAAATGAATCCAGTCATTTATACAAGAAAATAAGTGTCCTTGTGATAAAGCAAAATTGATCAGAAGATAGGAGGTTTAATCCAAGATGTATGTCATGGATGAAGTAGAATCTGCCTTTTTTTATGCCGTGACTCAGAGTGACTTGGTGTTGTTTTTCCCATTCCAATCTTATCTGTAGTCCAATTACTTCCATACATTGAATATTGAAAATCTTTCCCCTAAGCAAGCACATATGTGGGCTTATTACTCTTCCTTGATTTCAGTAACTGTGCTTACTGCCAAAGCAAGCCCTTGCTCACATCCCCTAATATGAATAATTTGTTCTATCCAACTTAATCCTGTTACCACTTTATCACCATTAATTTTTTCCCTTAGAAATGTTTCGGTTAATGTTTTCCCCTTGCTCCTGAAGCCATACATCTCTGGAGAGCTCTCTATTATATTGCCACACATCATATATTCTCTGGATTCTGCAATTCTGGCATGAGCCTCAAAATAACATCCAGGAGATCCATAACAACAGCAGATTATACTAAAAGGAAATATTTTCTAACAGAGCCATTTGGCGCCCGCTGTAGACCATGGGCTTTGTATGTACTCTCAGGGTTGTCATCCATATGCAGGAGAGAAACTAACTGTAACTACTTCGGACTTCTGAAGTGTAGCAAGAGATGAGAGTTTTGAGGTGTTGTTGCTGCTTTGTATTTTTGTCATCATCATACCTAGGAACTGTAGTCAAAAATCTAGTTTCTTCTCCCAAAGTCTCAGGAGAAGAAAAAGACCACAGATGCTTATGAAGGATCTTGAATTGCCCAGGAGACGATATTCCTTAAAATGCAATACAGCAATGTTAATATTCAGCTGTCCAATTCAAGCTGTCGTTGTTTTTGTAGGTCCATTACAGCATGGGAGATTTTAAAGAGGGCTGTAAAGGGAAACAACAAGTGCCTTTGCAGATGTTACTGATCATTCTGTTCAGGGGAGCAGCACAGGAAAAAGAAGTTTTTCAGGTTTGATATTTGGGTCATGAAGGCTTTGCTGTAGTTTATATGGGCCTGGCAAAGCCCCAACAGGGCTGTTCTCACGGGCTCGGTCAAGTCTCTTCGCTCCAGTGTACTTTCTGATGAAATGTCATCTGTTTTTGTTCGCTCGTTTGTTTTTTATCCCAGTGAAAAATAATGTATATTATTTACATATATATGTACCAAAGTATTTGTAGTACATATAGTTTGTTACTAAGGTCTTCAGGTTTTATTCACCCCTTGCTTTTTGGATACTGGGATTCCTTTCTGAATGCTTCCAGCTTCCATATTTTTGGTTTTTTTTTTTCTGTTGTCCATTTGGTACCTTTGCAAGAACTGAAGAATGGCTGAAAATTCCATCATAAAAAATGTGGGGGAAAAAAATATATATATCAAAAATAAATCTGGGTATTGATCTCTCTTTAGTACATAATGCTTATAAAAAAGCTTAAGAACATAATGGAGAAAAAAAAATCTAAAATTCAGAGATATTTTTGTTTTCTGCATAACGGTATATTTTTTCAGCTGAGTTCATTTCCTTGAATATGTATAGAGCTGTTCTTCAGGAGAAAGGAATATTCCTAAGTTAGCATCCATGATTTCTTCAGCTGTGGTAGAAGAGAAGTACTTGCTTGCCCCATTAAGCAAAGCCCCATGGAGTTTGCGCTTATTCAGTTGCTTGTTAAACAG
Source organism: Nettapus auritus (assembly GCA_011076525.1). Classification (NCBI taxonomy): domain Eukaryota; kingdom Metazoa; phylum Chordata; class Aves; order Anseriformes; family Anatidae; genus Nettapus; species Nettapus auritus. The sequence continues at coordinate 11,730,582 of CM021784.1, forward strand.
GGACATATTTTGCTGGAGGGACTTAAGAGTTTCCTTTTCTGGAGGAGCGAAAGGCCATTATCATCAGTAGGTTCTCTTTTCACCTTGTGAAAAATGAAACATGCAACACAGCAGGGTAGAAGAGAGACTGATGTTTAAAGGATACATTCTATTTATGGACCCATTTTCACAAGCCAAATCTGCAAGCATTAGCACACAAAATCATCCTGGGTATAATCTAGAAACCTTATCAGGGATGTAAAAGAACAGGGTCAGAAAGAGTGCCAAATATCTGTATAAAATGTAACTATTTCTACTACAGCTCCCTGGCTTCTCATAGTAATTGTCATGAGAAATTGGAAGGTAAATGAGTGAAAGTTTCAGTATTGGATATGATAAAGACAATAGGGTAAAAAAATGTGAATGAGAAAGGAAATGGTAAGCAGATAGCATTTCACTGAAGTACCACGCTACCCCTAAAGGGCTGCAAAACAAAAAATTAAATCACCACCATTCTTCCAAGTTCTGTCTGTCCTTTTAGGCTATTTAGTATACAAGGTTGCCTCGTATATAAAAAAAAAATAATAATAATAAAAAAAAATGCTGCATGTTTTTGTAGCACCAAGGTACTGTGGTGCCTTTAATTCTGGTTGAAATATTAAATATAGTAAATACTTTTTTATTTGAATATTGTTATTCTTTTTTATATCTTACTGCCAAATTCAAATTTCAGGACCTTTGAGAACAAAGTCATGAAATCTCTCACCGCCTGCTACTGTTTAAATGTCTTGTATGGGTATTCTCTAAAAATGCAGAATGAATGGAACTGTTTCCATGCTATTTTCTTAAAAATTTACAGGACTATAGCTATGAATGTGCCATAAATCATGGTGTTCCAGATGTGAGGCTAGTTAAATAGTCAAGTTACCCAAATGAAAAATGGTCTTCCTGCCCATAGAGTTTCTCCTTGTAAGTCATTAAAGGCTTGTAATTAATAATCAGCTTATATAAACATTCATTGGTTCTTTCAAAAAGAATTATAATGGTGATGCTTGGAGCAGACTGAGTGGCATGGGATTGCAAGGCTTATAATGCCACAAGCTCTTGTTTGTTTCTGTGTAGTAAAATTCTTTGGAAGCAGTTTACTTAAAGTTCTTGAAGGCAACTATTGTGCTTTTGAGCCTTAGAAATGAGAGGAATACTCAAAGCAAATCTCATTATATGACAAAATCTGGCAACCCTGAAAAGATTCCCTTAGGTTTAGTAACAACCATATCTTATGAGATGACAGATGACCCAGACTCTTCAGAACCATACATATTAAATATTTTTGTTTAGAGAAACTCCAGGCAGATCTACTTGGGGCTGGATTCACTTTTTCCATATAATTTTTAGATAAGGTGAGAGACGTTCACTACAAGAAAGATGTACGTGTAAATTAAGACTTGACTAAATTAAAAGCCTACTAGCTTGTGACAATATTGCAATTCTCATCTATATTGCAAATACTGGTTTATTGTATCATAGCTAATTTGGGATTATGCCCATACTGCAGTGAGAGGTGTGATTACATCATGAGCATTTAACACACCTGGGCTAGCTTGTATCTAGCAGCTCTGGAGGTGCTGTGACAGCATGGATTTCAGAATGGACTATCTAAAGATGTCGGGAGGTGTCCTGGACATGAACTGAAAGAACAAGCTGTGAGTTAGGTCTGTGCTGTTGCAGTTTTATGCTTTCTGGTATTCTAGGTATAGTAAAGATAATTCAGATATGCCTATTTGTATGGCACTGTGCTTGTATTGCAGCACACCGTATCCTAAATAGAATGGTAGCTGGTGGTATGGAGATAATGGTTATTATTCAGAATATCTCCTCTATAAAGATATTCTGGTAGTGTCTCTCCCCTTATGAGCTATTCATCTAATTCTTTCCTGAGGCTGTGAGTCATAGCACATCAGATTTGGGTTTAAAATTCAGAACCAACTGTGCTAATATCATATAGTGTCTTTTTGGCAAACACTGCAAATTCTCAGAACACACATCTGCAATTCTAAACATGCTAGAGACTTGGTTTACAAAGTTTAGTTTAGAAGCAAGCTGCCAATATGTACAAAAAAGTTACCACATCACAGAAACAAACTGCAAGCCAGTTCCTGAGATGATTGCTAGTTCTGCCTGAATATGGACTAAAAGCCTTGATGCTCACAGGTTTATTTGCCCTTTCAGGTAACTATATTTTAAATTAGGTTCCAAAATCACTCTCATAATGACCACTCTTGTGATCACCACACTGTGATGCATCCAGGACATCACCAAATGCCTAAGATTTTTACATTACATATTTTATTGTGTGGAATCTATATGACTAAAAAAAAATAAAAAAATAAAAATAAAATCATAAATTAGATGCCTGTGTTCTGCTACAGAGCTGCCCAGAGGAAAATCCAGAGAAAAGATGTGCAGAATTAATGATCTGCTGTTTTTATTGCCATGGATTCCCTGTTTAAATTGTACATAGCGACCACACAAAAAATACTGCTGGATAGCAAGATCACAGCAGTTGTGCATAGAAGAGTTGTAGCTGCATTTTGAACCTCTGCTTCTTGAAAACCTATGAACTGTTCTAACTTCATTCAGCTGGTTATTGTCTCCACCGCTTGAGCTGTTGCACTCAATAAAATTAATTAAATATTCATCAAGGGATGGGAAGGTAGGATCAATAATGTTTGAGGGAAGGTGCTGAAAGTTTAGGGAAAGTATTTTCACCATGTTTCTCACTGTTGTGGATAATCATTCAAAGTCTAAAAATATTGCAGTTGAGAAACAGGCTCCTAACTAATAATCAGGAACTCAAATAACTACATGATGTATTCTGCAAGGCAGCCTCTTACTGCACTGAATACAATGAGAAGCCCATGATCTGATGCTGGAAGCATTTAACGGTTTGGCTGGCGGAATAACCTTGGATGCCCACTGAAATTTTTCCTCTTTGCCTCTGAAAACCTCTGAAACAGGCTAAAGTTATGTCAGATGTAATATGTATCAGGCTTATGTTTATGCATAAACACCCCCACATTATATGTATGATGTATTTACTTTAGTGCCTTTTTTTTTCAAGTTCCAATTTAAATGAGTGCCTCTTTCAAGTTCTAATTTTATTGATGCAAAGAAAAGATACACATGCTATGTCATGACAACAGGATAACCATATGCCACTCAATCATTTGATTTACATTATGAAAACAGCATTGGGGTTTTCTGAAAACTGTCATTTTGGAATGTCTAAACTAACAGTTAAGTCATTCTGGTCACATAACGAAGTTCCCAAGCCTGGAGTGTTTCATCAACGACACTTCAAACTGAAGAATTTTAAAAATATGCTGATTTGTTTGAAGGAAAAAATGTTTAAAAATATCTGCGAAAGAAAGTTCTGAAGAGATTTTGGAATTATTTTGAATTATTTTATCAGTTGTTTATACTGAACTCCTTTAGACATTGTAGATCACACAAATCCTGGTTTAATTCCTAGATTTGTCTCCCTCCTGGCACCCACAGCTTCCTTACCTTACCTTTGGTCTGAACGGGACTGTGCTCCAGGTTGCAGAGCAGCATAGGCAGAGATTTCATAGTAGCAAATATCAGGTTAGGTAGGATGTGCATCCACTCTTTCCATAGATATTAAAGACTGTAATTGTTGGGTTTGCCCAATTATCAAAGGTTAAAAGAAGTCTAAGGTTTGTAATTATACTTTGGGGCTAATCTGTCCAAGCAGAATATTTAGCATATGGCTTATGATCTTATTTACAAGAGCTCAATTCATTCAGGAAGTGAAGTCTTCTAGAAACAATGTTGTAGGGAATGTACACATGTAGATAAGTCTGTTAATATATAATGAAAAAGGAAAGAAATAATAGATGCAACAGCACCTTTTATATGGAGCACTCACCCAGGAATTAGGAAACCTAAATTTAAATCCTAGCTCTGTCTTTTCACCCCTATGTAACATTAGGTAGTTGTTAGGTAGTTGTTTATTTTTTCTTTCTCTCAATTCCACACCAGTAAAATGGAGGTAATATGCAATTTGCAGAGAGGCTTAGAACAGATAAAGATTGCAAGACAGAAACACCAGGAGAAGGGACCCACACAAGCAGCACAGACAGACGTATATATCATCATTATGGATTTTTCCCTCATGGCCCAGAAAGGTGGCTCTTTACATGTATAATTCCCATGGTAAAAATCATCCTAGTGAATTAGACATTTGTGTGCTGTGCCGAGAAATTCTCCTTATGTGAGAAATCTCTACCTAAATAAGAATGCTCTAGAGACACTTAAGGTACAAATAAAAAATGGTTATGTCAACTGCTGTGTATCTTTTAAGCAAGAGAAATGTTACTTTTTCACATTGCCTCAGTCTTTCTCCTGATTTAACTGTCAAAAAACTCCTCTGATCGCAACAGTTCTGTTGTATAGCTTGACCTGTTGTGCCGATTCTAAGTACTGCAATATATTTTAAGGTGGAATGAGCTGTGAGCATTTTAAATTAGGTTATGTGCCTTAAGGTGGCAGTTGCTGCTCCCAGGCATAATTAGAGTAATGAAATGAAAGCTAATTTAATGCTTACAATAAAAAGAGAAAAAATAGCAAGGTCTGGCCAGACTAGTTTTTATTCAAGTATCTGTTATGAAAGAATGGAACCGAATAATAAAAGTAATACTAGGCTGGAAATCATAATGTTTTTTCATATCAAGATACAGGCTGGGTATGCTTTTGGTGAGATTATATATATATATATATATGTATATGTCATCTTTGCTATTTATAATCAGCACTAAAAATGTATTTCAGTATTTTCTGCCATAAGGAGGCTGGCTTGCATTTATCTGAAATAAATTTTGTCAATAAAGCAATAGTAATACGTAGATATACGCACTTGAAAATATTTTAATGGACTATTTGTCTCTCCTATCACCCTCGATCTGTAGCAAGAGGGATTTATGGATGACAGCCTGGGGAAAAAAATCTTACTGGGTTCCAAAATATGTGAATACTTTTTTTTTTTTTTTTTTTTCTTCTTCTACATATTCTTATCTACATATGATAGTATTATCTTCGTAATTATCTAGGCCTAGTTATTGTTAGATATCTAGATATCTGTATTATTGTAGATATTAAATTGGCCAGTCTTAACAGAAGACAGATAAGTAACAATATATTCCATTGATACACTATTTCCCCTTTGTTTCACATTTTGGTCCAGAATCTTAACTACCCATGAACAAACCTTGATTTTAGAGGTAATGAAGAAATAACTGCAAGAGCTGAGGTGACTCAAGAAGGCAGCTGTCTTGTGTGATAGAAACATCTTTTAATATAGCAACTCTGTCCTAGAAACAGGTGACTGTGGAAAAAATGGCAGTGTCCCCGTGAGAGTTGTTAACAGAGGCTTCTTTTAAGCATACAGAAGAAACTCCAGCCACACTGCTTAGCACAGCAGTCTAAAGTTCACACAGATAAGGAGACCTTTTCTAGGATGTCATGTGCAAAACAATGTCTTTTAAAATAAAATGTTAATTAAAATTGACATTTCTTATGGTGGTAGTGCTTGAAAGTGCTGTCATTCATAATGCAAATTCACTGTGGACCAAATTTGTCTGCTGAATGCCTATTTTACATTCATCAAAATGACAATTAAAAATGTTAAGCAGCTCAAAACGTTCCAGACAACTCAATATGATTTCCTGGGCAGAACACCTAAAACTTAAAAAGATCATTGAAGTCTAAATTGCAAGTTAAAAACATTTCTGTGTAAACCTACTCTACTCACAGTTCTTATGTTTTCTAGGGTGGGTAATGTTGCATTAGGCAGAGTAGTAGAGAGGAGTTAAATTGGGGCCTAGGCCCTCCAACAAAATTCTGGAGGGATTGTCTGGGCAACAGGGGACATTCAGCCAGCTTAATGTGGAACCATCTAACTATATTACCAACAGCCACACTGGTCAAACTGTGATTCTACATGGTGATCCATAAATATATTTAGATGTGTGACAATTTGATATGTTAGAGAAGAGATGACACGTGGTATTTTTACCTTGACTTTTATTTATTCTTCCACACAGATAGGATTATATTTATATTTTGCATCTTCTTTCTGTAAAGCATTCTCTGGTATGATTTTTCCTTGTCATCTGCAAGTGTTGTTCAAATAACTTATCACTTCATGACCTGGCTATTAGTGCAACATCCTTTTCTCTGGTATTGACCAATACTAACTTCATTGTCTCATTTCCATTCAGTCTGATGCTGTTGAAATCATGACCTCGATTGTGTGATTGTCTCCTCCTCCTCCACTCAATGAAATATTAATCATTTTCACTTTCTAAACCCATATCCCACTTTTCCTGTCACCTTCTAGGAAGCAGTAATATCTTGACTTCTATCCCTAGCCTGACAATCATCTCCTTAATCTGTCTGTAGTATTTTGGTGCCTTTTCCATGTTGTCCTTCATGCTCTCTATAACCATTGACAAAAATATTTTCTTTAAAGCTCTCCTGACAGGAGTTAGGCTGCTGATGTGCTGAGACCGCTGACTAAATTGCTGACCAAAGCTGTGTCATAGCTTCCTTGAACTGTCCCTGTTTTCTTTGTCTGTTGTTTGACATCTTCTGCTATAAACCTTTCTGGTCAAGGACTGTGATTTATTTTCTTTGCACAGTGTGTTAAGGCCATAGACCATAAGTGAGGCAATGTTTTTTTCTTTCACAGTAGTGTTAGTCATAACTATATGAGACTGGACTATGCCATGCAGATCAACACCTTTCCACATGGCCATAAGTAAAACTCAGTAAACAAAATAGTTGTGAAATGTATTCTAGTATATACAGACATGCCTCTAAACTCACCTAAAAAATAATTAATTAAAAAAGTATTTCACTTCATGACTACTCCATTAAGTGTGTAGTTTGAAATCCAAATGGGCACTTGAACTTTGACTCAAAGTCAGAGCTAAACAGCATAATTCCAAATACTGTGCTGGGATATATATAATTTTTTTAACTTGCAGATTTTGCTCCCATCAAAGGAAAGATTTTGCCAGTGGTCCACTGGGACAGTCATTAAAAATAAACTGAATTACCGTGTAAATATTTTATTCCTGTACAACGTATTTTTATCTAGTCCTTGTAGTTATGTAACTCTCAGTAACTGTGATCTCAGCTTAGGGACTTTTTTCACTCTCTCAGGCAAGTTTTGGACTGGGTCCTTGATAGAGGGTGTGCTAGTTTTGTCTGGTTTTAGCAATTAAGAGAAGATCTGATTTAATTTGTATCATCAGGAGGCAAGGTTTTGCAACTCATCTTCCTCTGGATGCTTTCAAGCCTCTTTCTGAACTTTGAACAACCGTTATTGAAAATGTGAGTCATGATAGCATATTAAATATTAAAACCAGTTTAAGATTTAATCCCAATTTATAGTGCAGCTTTGTCTAATTTACTGCATATTACACAATTTCCTTTACAGATAACTTTTAGTGTGCTATATAAATAATAAATCAGCCTCATGATTCTCAATTGTTCTAATATGGTTTTATATTAAACTTACATTTGCCATCATTTAAGTGTTGCTAGACCAATTTATTTTATTTTTCTTTTCCTTATTCAGCCTGCACATTTAATTCTTTTATAATGCTACAGGTTCTATCTGGAAAATTATGGGAATTCAAGCATTTTAAGATCCTTGTTAACATTTCTTTTTAAGCAGAGTAGAAATAACCTTAGCATGTATAAATGATAAAGTAAACCATTGGTTCATTAGTTTATAGAAATTCATCTCTAATAGGTATCACTGCATTCTGCTTATACAATCAACTGAGAACACTAGATCCTCATCTTCCCAGTGCTTGCACATGCCTTTCATGTTTGGTATTAAGCATTTCCAACTAGGGAGGTTACTTTGCGTTACCTTCAAAACTTTAAGTAGAAGTGTTATAGCTGCCTAACTCAGCTGAAATGCACTAACCTAATTCACTTAGGCATTTAAAAATTGAATATGGTAGCTATGAACAAAAAAATATATTATCAGCGTTATCTATTTTCTCTGTCAGGTGCTCTCTATGATGTGAACATGCCAAGATTTTATGATAAATATGTGCTTTTGTCTCACAACTGGATGGGTTCACTGTAGAAAGTATTAGTGGGAAAGTAAGAAGGAAGGTTGAGAAACAGAGGAAGCAAAAAAAAAAAAAAAAAAAAAAAAGAAGAAACATAAGTATGCATCTGGTCTGATATTGATGAAATTCTTAGATCTGTGCCCAAATGAGTATGGTTTTATATGCTGGGCTGTCTTGTTCCTTCTCAGTCTCAGTTTCTATTTTTTTCCTGTTCACCAAAAAGAAATAGATCTGGTTTGAGTAACGTATGGTGGGTTTAATTGCTGCCTCAAGCTGACTCCGTCTTTCATGTTTTTTCAGCATACATGCAGAATGTTGATGTTTATTTCATATTGTGTGTGGTAAGTGAGGTTTTTCTAATGTTTAGACTGTACTCATTAGCAGCAAGATTTTATCATTGGGTACTGCCAACCATATTTTTTTCAGACATAAAGGAATCTGTTTCTAAAGCCTGTTCTATAGAGAGTAGGAACAAAATCCTGTAATCTTTTAAACATTTCTGATTGATGGATTTCTCTGTTGATGGATGAAAAAGAAATTAGGAATGATTTAACTAATGCTAATTTTCATATCATATGAACAAGGGCATAAATGTAAAGGAAACAAGCACATTAAGGACAGAGTTTGGATCTTGAGAATGGCTAATTGAATGTAGAAGAAAAAAAAATGATTGTCTTTAGGGCAAGAAAAGTCATTAAAACTTGCTTTTCTCCCAAATAAATTGAAAAAAAAAAAATCTGAAAGCAGAAGAAAGAAGTGGTGTATTATACAAAGAAGGTATAGCCTATGGGTATTCTAGAGAACAGAATTTGAGACATAAAAGAAGCCAACAAGAAATAATGATGTGTTTAAGGCTCAACATCTCAATATTTTTTATTCCTTTGCACCGAGCAGGTGGTTCTGACATTATGCACATAAATATTTTATTTCAAGCACTCCTTCAACCTAAGTGTAAACTTGGAGGCGGGGGAAGATGTTAAATATTGAATACTGACTATTCTGATAAACTCTCATCTAAGAAAATGAGTATCCATAAACTTTTACTCTGCTCTTTAGACATTCATGTGTAGAGTGTGCCTGGGATGTGAGCCACTCGTAGTATCAAAGACTTGTGCCTTGTTTCTGCAGCAGTTTTGCCTGACATCCATATGAATTAAGATTGAGAATCATGAGGTTTCACAATCTCGTTCATTGAATAAAAGTCACATAGTCAGGTACAGCACCTTATTCTCACCTTAATGTAAGAACAGCTTACAGAACCATTCACAGAAGAAACTGCAATGTGACGTGTTGTGGGGATTGCAAAGGGCTAAGCACTTCTGAAAATCCAGACTGTTTTTGTTATTGTTGTTGTTTTTATTTTTTAACTTTTAATACCTCACCATTACCTGCAAAAAGTGACAAGCTTGTTTTCTGGGTACAGGAACTAGCTGAAACTCTTACACTTAGTAGTCCAAAGATCCAAATCCTGCCTAGTCTATCAAAGAATTGGCAGATATCCACTTTGAGTTGTGAAATTGCTGCAGAACTTCCTGAGTAAGGAAAACTTTTGTGGGAAAGCTTCAAAAGAGAGATTGGCATGTCTGGTCATCATGAGGCGAGCCCATGTAAGAACTGAGTCCAAGATAACAAGCTCTTTGAAGCTGAAGAAGCAAGAGGCAGAGCTGAGACAGTTAAGGTGACAGACGTGGAGGAATTGTACAAGGGAGCTGTAAAAACACCACGATATGGCACAGTAGGCCAGAGAAGAAGGTAGCAGGATTCTAAACACTGAAGCAGGGGAATATCAAGAAAGCTGCTATCTAAGTGGCAGAAGCAAGGAGGGGAAGGTTGCGAGTGAGACACGCATCCAAAATACACTGGGGACCACTGAAAAAGGAATATCTAGATCCTGCCGATGAAATTATATAGCTTTGATTTTTTTCTAAAGTTACAAAGTAAGGTGTTTACCTCCTTTGGGGTGCTATGGCTTGAAATACATCTTTTTGTCTGCTTTTACCTGGTTTATAGTAAAGTTGCTTAGCACTTGAGGTGACTCACAGAAAGAAGTAGTCTTATTTCAACAGTGACATGCAGCAGTTGGCAGGAAAAATTCAGCAGACAGCATTTTCTTACAGTGGTATTTGGAGGTGCTATTGTAGCCAGCTCCTAGGGGAGACGAGCTTTAGGCCATTTATCACTTATGGCACAGAATGCATTGTGGTCACAGAGCAACCACAAAGCGATGATGCATGAGTTACAGTTTCTTCTGTAAACCTTCACTTTGTACTGTTATCACTTGCTCGTTTTATATTCTATTAAAATGGGGAGTCTTTCCTTGCTCTTCTCCACTATTCTGAGCATAGTTAGTACGTAAAAGGAGAGTATGGAGTACTTTCACCTCATTTGACATCATTCTCCTTCGCACAGTGTTCTCCATTGAACTGCCAAAAAGAAACTGGGGACAGAGGCACTTTACCCTACCTGATGCCCCTCGGTACAGGGAAGCCTTATGAGGGAGATAGTGAGGAAGTGAGAAGAACGCCTGATGTTGTAGATGGGATCAAGACTGACAGGTACAACCAAAAGCAGTCATGGGGGGCTGGGAGGGGGGAATCCAGATTGTGGGGGAGTAATTACGGGGGAAAGGGTTCTGTCATCTTTGTTTTCTTTCTTAAATTTCTCACACATCTGTGAAACTTACAGGCAAATGACTAGTGTATTTGGACTTTGGTTAGTAGCAGCTGGTCTGTACAACAGTCTGTGACCTTCCTAATTTTCTAGCCATGGAAAATTACTAAATAATTAGCAATTGTGTAATAATACTGGAGACCTTCCATAGGCTGTACCTCTCTTTCAGAAGAGCTGGTGTACAAAAAAACAGTTAAGATGTTTTAGACAGATATAAAAGAAGAAAAGATTATAGTCAAGTATTGAGTTAACTGAAAATAAGAACTGCTAGATTATTGATGACTTAACCAATAAATATAACTTAGTGAAAATTAAGGGGTTTTAGGGTCTGTTTGATAAAATACCCAAGGAGTTTTATTTAAGCAAGCACTGAGTATTTTTTGTTTCTTATTACAGAATCTGGTATATAAGCAAGTTTTATGTTGTGATTTACACTGTAGCAGAGACGTTACGTGCATACAGTAGCACACCATTGAACATTAATTATATTACCATTAATTACTCCAATAAGCATAGTCAGATTAAGAGGAACAATTCATGGGTATCTGTAGTAGCCTTTTCTCTGTATTGGGCAGTGCAGTAATGCAAAGGTCACAGAAACTGAAAAGTTGTCAAAGACACTGATTTTAACTACTCTTTCTTATCATTTGTCCCTGTGGTATCTAAACACAATTCTGATACTTCTAGAGGAAATGTGCCCTTCTGAGTTATATCTGAAACGAATGCCAACATATGGCACTCGGGGGTGTAAAAATGCCTTTGGGGGCTAGTGGTTCCATGTTTTAACAAGGTCATAAGCTTCTATAACTACAACCTTTGTCATATGTCTGCGAGTAGGTCACAGAGTTTAGTTTCCTGCCATTGCTTCTGAGTCACAACTTCATCACAGAAAGCACACAGTGTCAGCTTTAAGATGCAAAGTGTAACGCTAAAGCTCTGGCCACCTCTGGTCATTAAAATTCTCATGGAAGCTTATTTTTGTTAGAGAAGCAGTTATCAATCCAGTGTGCTGGCAAACTTCCAGCTTGGGTCAATTACATTCAGCAAAAGTTTCCCTGTGTAGAAAAGTTATTAATTGTTTCATAATGTGGAGCATTTGATTTGCTGTGGAGGTGACTGACACTACTTTGATGGGTGAGTTCTTAGGATAACCGATGCTCAATAAAGTCATTTTTTGACAGAATGAATGGAATACATCACCTTTCTGTAGAACTGCTTATCTCTGAATTACTTACTCTTTAATTGTCCCTACAGTGTCTGGTTATGAACAAAAATTGGAAGGCCAAGCTAACTTCTGGAGAGATTTAGTGTCACTACCATTTACAGTCAAGATTTTCATTTTGACATTTTAAGTTTATAAAAATTCTCCCCCCCCCCCCCTTTTTTTTTTAAATAGTTTATGTACTAAGGGGATTGGTGTTGCTCCAGCTGTTGCCCTTAAAAGTGAAAAGATTTATATAGCTGAATTATTAACAGTTTTGAGGACAATTTTTCCAGATGCACAATCTATTTATGAAGAAGATTCTCTGTACCGCAGCCCTATCTTTACAATTAGTATCTATTATTTAAGCCATTCCTTAATATTGCACAGCTATTATTTATCTTTCCATATACTTCTAAAATATTTGTGGAATTGTCATGTTTTCTGTAGGCATTTCACAGTCAGTCCCTCAGTCTCTCCAAGTGTTTTGCTCATTAATCAATAATTTTTATGCACTGTCGTAAGAGCCAACTGCAGCAGTATCACAGGGCTAAATTCTGCTTTTATATCAGCATAAAGTGAGTGAGTGCTGATTGTGCTTATTTGAAGTCAACTTAGTTTGCTGAAGGTTAGTGGCAGGCAGCAAGATAAGTGGTCAGATTTTCTAATAAAGGTAGGCTTAAACTCAAATTCTTCAAAAGACAGCACATTAGGTCTCTGGAGAGTTACTGCTATCCTGTAACCCTAGATGAACCAGAAGTTACTGCAGGGTTAGATTCAAGGCTAGCGGTAGAAGCACTACGATGGTATTTGTATCTGTGTGTATAACCACTATGCAATGCAGAAAGAACCAGGGCATCAGATACAGTGTGTGTCAAAAGAAATCAAGCACATTTGTCAGAACAGCTCTGATCTTCCTTTCTGGGGTCCCAGTGTTTCTATAATGTGTGTATGGTTTATAAGTATATAAGTCTGTGTGTGTATATATCTGATATTGCTATAGTCAGGGGACTGATCACTTGCAGATTTTATTGTACTGTCAGCATAATACTAAGTGTCATTTTGGAATCTGGAAATCTAGATCTCCAGATCTCCAGGCTTCTTCTACTGGATGTTGGCTTTTCTTTCATAATTGTTTATCCTAGTGCTGCTGTTTAATTCCTACAGATTTTTTCCTGCTAAGTTATATTCTAGCATTAGTCCATAATGCTGACCAGTTCTCTGTGGATAGCAGCTTCAGAGCTATCAAAACATCCATGGGATGTATCTGACAACATGGCTAAATCTCTAAGGTAACCATAAGAGGTATCCAAGCCGCATGAAACTTAGCATGAACATGCTTGTAAAAGCTTTTAAGCAGCAACCCACAGTGTGATTGCCTCTGATCATTCTGAAGGAAACTTTGTTCAAGATTTTTCAAAGACTGAACATTGATTGAATGTATTATTTGTGATGCAGAACAAGTGTGTTTACATCATGATGCCTGGAGGAAATTTGAACTTCGGTGAGATTTTCTTTAATGTTTTTACTCTATTATTTTCAGCTTTAAAAATGCATGTAGGCATGCAGATTGTTTATCTGGACAAACTGCAGTCTTATTTGTAAGCTGTTGGTTTACACTGGGTTTGTGCCCCTTCTTAATTAAAGTAATCATTGAAGGCAGGGGTCTAACCAGGGTAGAATATTCCATGACAATCCTAGACATGCAGAAAATTAGGGGATATAACCAGTGTGTGACATTGTAGTTAGCGTTTCTTTTCAACTTTACTTAAATTGTTGTTAATGTTATAGTGCATGCACTAATCAAGCCCCTTCGTTTAGTTTATCCCTCTTCTTTCATAAGTGTCTTTTGCTCAGTGGCTAAAATCAAGATATTCTGCTGAAATGAAATCAAGAGATGTGTTTGTTTGTTTGTTAATTTGTTTTTGTGTGTCTGTTTGTTTTTGAAAAGGATAATATAACTGGTTACTGACTGGGATTGGATGTGATGAACCAGAATTAGCAGATGACTTGATGATGCAGATTCCAAAGTATCTAGAAATGCCATAGGTTCTTCATTATGTTGATTCACTAAGCACTTGTAAATTAAGGTATGGATGTGACGCAGAAATAATTATTGACTTTGAGGACATAAAGCATGTGCATTCAAAATGGTCCCTCTTGGCTTTAAGCCTACATTTAGTATTTTGTAAGAGTATTTCTTTTTGCTTTGTATCTATGGTACATAATTTGCAAATAATTTATGTAGCAGTACTTACATATTAGAGCTGCTTTGTATAATTCCCCACAAGATAGTCAAGTCAAATTTCATTTTTGTTATATTTTCAATAAGTTACACTTAGGAATTGCTCACCTTCTTGAGTTTTATGAAAATCCTTTTTGAAAAAAAAAGTTCAGACAAGTCTGAAAATGGTACGAAAGGTATAACTGTGGAAACCATCAAGTTAGAATAAGACCCTAAAAGAATCAATGCATTATCATCATTCAGTGGAAGAGACCAGATACAATCAGAAAAGTCTGGGATTCACAGAATCACAGAATTTCTAGGTTGGAAGAGACCTCAAGATCATCGAGTCCAACCTCTGACCTAACACTAACAGTCCCCACTAAACCATATCCCTAAGCTCTACATCTAAACGACTTTTAAAGACGTCCAAGGATGGTGACTCCACCACTTCCCTGGGCAGCCTATTCCATTCATTTCATCTCAGCTGTTTTTTTCTAACGTATTTGACGAAAAAGATCTTAATCTGAAAATAACAACAACAAAAAACAGCTCTGACAATGCTGTTTAGAAAATTTGTCCAACAATCTCAAGTGTTTATCATGTTTTCCTTATTCATGCAAGAACTGAATCAGTGAGATTCATGTGCCAGACATGGTGTAATGTGAATGCCACACATACTTCAGGCTGTCAGCCAGTAAAGATCTAGTCCCCAGACTGTGGCAGGACTGTTTAATATGGTGGGGAAAAACCTATACATCATGCTGTATTAATGTATGCAGTATCGCCAGATCATATGGGCCCATGTAACTCTTGCCTACATTTTCAGAAGAATTTCAGAAGTCTTTCTGGGTTTGTGTCTCCATGCTTGGAGATGCCCATATGTTGACTGGACATGATCCCAAACCAACCTTTGCTGGGTGCCTATGCTTGAGTAGAGGGTGGAACTAGATGATCTCTTGCCTCAGCTATTGAGGGTGTGATTCTGTGTAATCCCCACCTGTTCTTCTGCCCACTATTAACTGGGAGTTTGACTTCTTTTTGAATGAAAAGCCTTTGGTACTGTTCTGTACAACATTGTTGTCTTCAAATTGGAGAGGATGGATGGATGGACCACTTGCTGGGTGGCTGGATGGTCTCTTTCAGAGTTGTGGTCAACAGCTCAATGTTCAAGTGGAGACCGGTGAAAAGCAGTGTCCCTCAGGCGTCTGTGTTGGGACCACTATTATTTAACATTTTTGTCAGCAATATGGACAGTGGGGTTGAGTGTACCCAAAGCAAATTTGCAGATGACACCAAGCTGTGTGGTGGAGGGAAGGGGTCATCCAGAGGGACCTTTATAGACTCCAGAAGTGGGCTTGTGCAAACCTCGTGAATTTCAATGACACTGAGTGCAAGGTCCTGCAAAACCCATCCCGAGACTGGGAGCAGCCTCTGCCTCTACATGAATGCACATTCAAATTCATCCTTTGTTTTAAGGAGCTTCAGGTACTGATAACAAGGATCTCATAATAGCATATAGGCATTTCTCTTACTCATGGAGGCAATAATGGAGGTCCTATGGAGGTCCTACTAGCTATTGTCTGAGGCAAGGTGTATGCAGGCAGGGCCAGTGAGGTGTACAAGGCAAGAAATCAGGTGTGTTTTTTATGTTTTTTGTTGTTGTTGTTGTTGTTGTTGTTGTTGTTGTTTTTCATTCTGCCTCCAAGACTCCTCTAGAGATTTCTCTTGAAAGTTTTCATGTTTTATATTGGGCTAATAATTTGTAAAGCATTGCTTCACTGTGAGCAGGAGGACAAGAAGCAAAGGAAAATTGTTTTATATTCTTATTTTTCAACTTTATACATTTTTCTTATCAAGTATTCACAGTTTGCTTCAAGTGAAGAACAGTATGATAAATTCATTTTTGTTTTGTTTTCTTTATAGCATAGTACTTGCCCTGCAGTGAGAATCAGCATCTCTGGATCACTTGTTAGCTGCAAGTGCATTCATTTGAATTTTACCATCGATCTGCTCAACCCTATGACTCACTTTTGTGGTGCTTAATTTCTAACACACTGCTTATATACTCCAAAGTGTAGTGGGGGTTTTTTGTTTGTTTGTTTTGCCTTTTTTTTTCTGTTGCCCACTTTAATCTTTTCCTAATGAATAAGTTCAGAGCGAAACACTGCCTGCATGGATCAATATCTTAAGTAGTAATTTTGCAAGCAGACAAAATGCTATGTTTCTGAAGGGTAAACTGATGAAATTTTAGTTTGTAGAGACAGAATAGAATCCCATTTACTGTGAGTTAAAAGATATGGGCCAATACACCCATAGCTGCTTGAGTAAAATACAGATCACTGGGGATAGATAAAAATTTCTGAAGTATTTTTAAAAATGTCTTGTCTTAATGTACAGCTAGACATGGAACCAAGGTCTTTAACTATTTTGAAATGTTAAAATCACTAATGTAATGTCATACTTTTCTTCAAAATGTTCTCAATCTGCTCTTTGGTGAAGAGCGTGCAGAGGGGCAGTGCAGACGCCTTCCCAGGCACCTGAATGCAGGGAGAGGACACAAATGGCTTACAGAGTGGGCTTACATACGATGTGCATAGGATACAGAGCAAACAATGGTATCTGTTCTGGGGAAGCTGCATGGATGAATGTCAGACTTAAAATCAAACTGGTTATGTAGTGAGCTTGGGAAAAAATGTGATTTATGTTTCACGTAACAACATTTCAGAAAATATGTTAATTTTCCTCCATGGCTCATAGTCACATTGCCTGTATGCTATCTTTTAATGGAGATGTGGCCTCTGTGCCATGAACTATCCTTTGGCTTGAATGCCAGTATTTAGAGGACTCCTTTGGGCTATCAAATACAGTCACAATACTTACCATTTTACTTATCCAAAAGAGATTGCAGAAAATCTTTTATTGTGGAGGTAAAATTAGAAAATATACCAGTGTTCAGACTCTCTCTCACAAAAATACTACTACTAATAAAAAATAAAATTAAAGTGGCCTGACCTCTCATTAGTGTATATTCTGAAAGAACACTCTGTTCTTTTGCAGGGCACAGGTGTTGTTTTTCTTTCCCTATCATGCTTAGAGGCAAACTTCAGATGTGGAGGGGGTTTGAGAGCTGTTTTGAAACTGACTCATAAATGCAAATGAATAATAAGAACACAGTTAATGTTAGAGAAACAAATATAAATATTGTACAAAGAGAAATCTGTGGCATTGGAGTGTATACATCAGGCTATCAAGACATCATGTCGTTGTTTCATTTATTCCAACTTCTTTTCATCCTGTGAACAGCTGTCCCTTTATTTCTAAAAGCTATTTTAATGTGACAAGGGTGTTTTTAGTTTAATCTGCTACAATAGTCCTTTTGTCTCCTTGTCATACTTTCCAGCTTTAAAATATTAATCCAAGCTAGCAAAGAGAATTTTTGATGTATTCTAAAATCCTGAATGCAATGTATAATTTAAAAATAAAAACACTTTATTAGGTTATGTTCATATTCAGATCCAGATATGTTTGGCTTGATTTAGGCTTCCACTTAGAGATGTTTTTAAAGAAATAAATATTTATTGGGTATTAACCATCTCCCTAAGCACAGCTATTTACTGCACTGTTAAGTGCCCTTTCTATGCCTAGTCTATAGAGGTTCTGCATCTTTGCATTCCTGCAGTAATTGTTTAAACTCCTAGCCCTATCAGTAGATTTCACATCCAGTTCCTATCAGGACGAAACTCCATATAGACTTGGTTGTGTTCTCCTCCCCACCTGGGCCTTGCATGGCAATGCAAGTCTAGTTGAAACACTCTTCAGTCCCCAGATCAGAAAGTTTAGCACTAACTTTATTTATATAAATATGTATCTATCTTGAAAGTGATTTAGTAGCCAAAAAATGGTTGTGACTTACATTGAAAATTTAGAGTAATCAATTCCCCTTGAGATATACAAGCAGCTTTTCTTGTTATTTGTAAATTAAATCCCTTGGTATTTAGGTAAGAATATTTCACAGTGAATGGATTCCAGAAATAATTCACAATGCCACTTTCTATTTTTTTTATTTGCAGCATATTTGCAATTAAAAACAGGAAGTAATTTGGAATTTTCTTGTATTGTGTGTCTTGACCTCACTGGTCAGAGTTTTTTTCAGGAGGAAAAGAAGCAAAGAGGAAACTGCTGGGATTAAGTATTTGTATCATTTCCCATTGTAATTGTTTTGCAAATGGCTAACGTAGGGTAAATCACATGAGACTTTTTACAACTGATACTTTCCAGTGGTAGAGCTGCATTATGTGATTAGTTGAGGAAATCTCCTGTTCCAGGACTGGCAGGGTAATCCAAGGAGGAAGCCAGCCAGTGTTTTTTGTTGCCAGCACGGCTGGTCATCCTGGGACCTGGATCTCCAGATCTCAGTAAGGCTATGATGGCTGGGATCTCAGGCAAGTCTTTGTTAATTTTACCCGTGAGCAAGTTCCTCTTCCCTCATTTCTCTAAAATGTTCATCTTGTGTCTCCTGCTATGCATGTGGCCTAGCAAGCCTGCTGCTTCTTGGCTAATATGGGACCAAAATACATTGTGTACAAGGCAAACAAAGAAATGTGAGAAACAAAATCCATGGTGAAGAGCTGATTTCTCATCGGTGATCGTGTTAGGATCAGTAGCTGTTCGCTTTGTGAGATCAGCACTTTACTGAACTGTATGCAGACTGGAAGTCAGGGACCATAACATCCCGAATGATACGCTTAGAGCACAAGCGATTATCTGCTTAAGTGTAAATGCACAATAGAGTGTTTTAATTCAGTTCAGGGGAATTGCTTTGGTTTTAGTTTAGTTTTCTGGAACAGAGTGTTTGCCAGAAGGTTCACTGACTTATTTGGTATTTGAGGCAGAACAGTTTGTACCTAGCAAAGGTTTGATCTCTTTCTTTTTTCCATTGCTGTGATATTCTTCAAGAAAGGCCTACCCGTTTGAGATATCCGTGCCTTTCTAGCAGAATGATGTCAATGAACAGCGGAGCTTGCTCTTCTTGTAAGCATTTACATTTCTCCACACTTAGTCTTTCATCTGCCTCCTCTTTGAACCAGCCCCAATGTTCTCAGTTGTCCTCTTTTTGGTACAGTCTCTGCTGGACCTGTTTCAAGGGAATCAAGATTGCATTTCCTCTTCTCAACACAGGAATAATGTTCCTTGCACTATTGCCTTGTTAGTCTTTTTGTAGTTGTTAACAAAACTTAATTGTTTTGATGGGTCATGGCTTAAAAATTAAGCAAAGAAATACTTCTCAAACTTATAAATAAATTAAGCAAATAAATACTTTTATATTATATTTATTTATATATTATAAATAGATAAAGGCAAAGTCCACCCCCATGTGTAGAGACTCTTGTTTTTATGAGGTTTTTAAGGCAGCATGAAATGCAATAAAGTGAAGGCCTGAATGTGCACTAACATGAAAATTAGAAGAGTATGGTGAGTGTGCTGTCTCACATATCCTCTGATCATGTTATGATGTGGTGACAGAGGGTAGCCACAGGAACTGCAGCAGCAGACAAACTTAATACCCTTTTGGTTCCTGTAAATGTATTGTGATAGAGGCCAGATAATTGGATTATTTGTTGAGTTTTTCTGGCCTGATGGATATTGTTTAGAAGAATCAACTGAATTTCATGCTTAGTTAGAATTTCTCTTATGTCCATACTTGGTATCCCAAGGTAAGTAAGCAATATAGTGAATTGTTTGCCATATCTGCATGTTAGGGAGGGAACAGCTGGCTAGTGCACAAGTTAACAGCTGGAGGTGGCAGAAGATGTGGTGTTTGATGATCAAGAAATGCTGATATGGAGGAAAGACGTTACCATTGCATGTGGATTTGGATTGTGATAGAACCAAAATAACCACAGAGATTCTCAGTGGAATTTGTTATATATCCTTTAAGATAAATAGCAACCTGGGAGCAGATTTTGAAAGGATGTTTTGTAAGAGGACAGAGGAGAGAAAGAAACAAGGTTCATTTTAGCACGTAGTTTTAAAGTTCCTGTAATAATAACTTCTGTGAGGCTGATGAAATATGAATATTGACTTTATTACTCATTACATACCTGAGATACTTTTTTGACTCTTTTACCAATCCCCTGTGCTAGCTTTCTGTTCTGGATGCTGTCTTCCAGTTTGGGAACTAACTAGTGTGTTCTGAGGTGGATGTGAACAATCTGTGACTTTGGGGGATCTCTCATAAGATGCTTGCCTTTGAACTCAGTGCTTTGCAAAAGCTGGAGCTAACACATGTTTAGGCTGAAAGTTAATGTGCAATGGTAGTGGACAAAAATGCAGAGCAAAGTGGACAGAGAAGGGAATGAGAACTCCGTAAAATGTCATCTAAAGCAGGACTTTCCAGCTCATTGGAGCTCTCTTTGCTGCATGCTCAAGAGAGTACTGGAACAACAGAAAGCTCTGCATGAGTGTGTAGGAAAGAAAAAGACAGCTGTTGTGCTGTCTTCAACTAAATGAAACCTGATTGCTAGGTTGGTTGCCCTTCTCCAGTTATTAGAATGACCATCTGGGAAGTCAGTAACAATTAGTCATTGTTTGGCCAGATAGTGCCAGGAATCAGCTGTCTACATGGAGCTGCAAATAAGCTGGGGCTTAGTGCAAAATAAAAGGGGAATTTATTTATTTTTATATTTTCCAGGACAGAATATAAATCTCTGAACATGAAGGAGTAATTTTATCCTCTAAAATAAGAACAGATACAGAAGAACCGAAGCTTTTAATCATGAGCTGTGGCCCCCTTTTATGTCAAAGAAACCATTCTCAGACCTGTTGTAATGGCCAAAGACCCCCACTTGTACTGGACCTAGGTATGCTTCTGCTACTTGGAAGAGAGGGGTCAGAACAGTGTTTGTGTGCCTTGTGCCCTTCATGCTTAATGCATTTCTCTTACATACTACTATCCATCAGAGCGTGGAAGTAGTAGCTAGAGTAGTTGGAAGAGCAGCAAAGAGAAAAAATGACAGATCGTTGGCTGCCTGGATCTATTGCTT
>CM021784.1:11751972-11781940 GCA_011076525.1 Nettapus auritus
GGCCTTTGTGAGGAAAGATGATTGCATTTGCAGAAATACACTTGTGTATGGGTGGTGTAGTAGAACAGATTCGCAAGACCTCTTTTCCCCTACAAAATGTGACTGTTTCAGCTTAATAGAGGAAGGAATTTTGGTCCTTTGTCTGTCTGCATGTAATACAACAATGACCTCAGTAAAACACCCCAACCCTGCTTCTGCACTGCAAATCTGTGTACTGGCTACTGCACACCAATGCTTTCTACTCAGGTTCAGAATGTCAAAGGCTTTTGTGTTCATCTCTGATAAAACTGTTTGTTTTTCTAATGAGATAAATTAACAAATTTCAAAGGCTTCCTTACAGAAAAAAAATGCTGTGCAGCCACCTGCAACACCCTGACCTGTATTGTTTGCTCTGTTAGTCAATTAAAAAAAAAAAAAAAAAAAAAAAAAAAAAGTAATAATAAAAAGTGTTATATACTTACCCTATTATTTTCAATCCTTTAAAAGATATTGAATTTCATTTTAATAATTTTTCATTTCTGTTTGGACTTAGCATCTTTACATTTTTTTTGCTTATTGTCTTATTTCAAATAACCTTTTTTTCATTTGATTTGTGTGTAATTTTGGTTGCTTACCTTTCATTTTTCTGCTTGAAGTATATGAGTGTATATTTATTTTCCATTCTATTTCTTCCCTCTTTTTTATTATTACTGTTTTGTATGTTGTTATATCTTATAAATTTTATCCTCATTTTAGAATATATCTCCTGTGCCCTGTAAATTATAAATGTTTCGTAATATCTTGTTGCAAGATATCTTGTCACAAGTTGTATCCTGGTTTATTTATTTATTTTTTCCTAATAGAAAAACATCTTTTGTTGGGATGGAAGAAGTTTTTCATTCCAAAGTGCTCATGTCACAATTCATGCTATATAGTTACTAACAGCAACAGTCTGTATCTATGATACCTTAATTTAAGTACTCTAAATTATTCAGTTTTACACTTAGAGGTCAACATTAAAATTAGGTGAATAGGTAGTAAATTTCCTTAGAGATAAATTTGAAATATACCACCTACATAAATATATTACAGATTTCAAAATGCCTCATGGAGGTAGATTTTATACATCCACTGGTGAAGCTTTGAGACCCTCAGTGCAAGTACAAACACACTGTTGGTGACCTAAACGTAGGAAAACTCAGTGTTCAGGTGTGCATTCGATGTTTTCAGAATGATTGGGCTTGTCTGAATAGAATCAAGTGTATGAGAGGAAAATAGGAAATACAATTCAGATATGAAGGATATAAGGAAAGTGAAGTGGCTGAAGTGTTCGTGGTGAAAAAGCATTTTTAATCTATAAAGCAGGTTTCAAGGTTAGTCAAGTGTGCCAGTTGATTTATTCTAAAGCTCTTATTGCTTAGATTTTAATAATCATTATGCACTATGATAGATTATTGTTAATAAGAAATGTATTGGATAAAATGAATAGGTAATGATATCACTTTTTAAGTGCTATTGAATGCATTCTTCAAAATGGAATTAAGCGGTTTGAACCTTAAGTAATTTTTCTCAGTAGGCTGAGTGGTAACAAGAAAGAGAAAAGAAGAGTAGAAATTGAAATGTTTGTTGCTTCCCCTAAAAATCAAGTTTTTCCACTGTTATGGCCTTACTAATTAGAATCAGAAATGGAAGTCTGAACCTTGGTCTCATCTACACAAGCAGCAGAGACTTGGATGAAATAAGTGCTTTAGTATAAAGATAATGCATGGAGTGCAGACAGGCATCATTTAGTTGCTGGTAATTTATCAGATTTACTCTCTTGTCTGGTACAAATAGAAGGTGTGTACTGCCAAAATCAGCACATCAAAGGTTAGTAAAGAAAAATCTTTGATATTATTGCAGTTCCATTGTTCCCAACTACTTAATTTTCTAAAAAGAGCAGTTATCGACAATTTCTAAAAATAATGGATAAGATGTCAAAATAGGTGATCCCTTCAAATGCACTGTAAATAGCATCTCAGCTGTTCTGAGGAATTCAAGAAGCTCTTTGTTTCATCTACAGTTTAATTCTTAAGTAAGCATTTAATAATGGTTGACTTTTTCTCTCCTGTGGGAGATTGAATATTTTCATAGTGTCTTTAAAACCTCAGATAACATCCTGTCCTGCCTGTAAATAAGACACTTCAGCAAATACCTGTGACAACCCCATCTCCTCTTCCATGTCCTGTCAGTGCTGATTCTGCACAGAAACTGGAGCAGCCCTGCAACACTGCACTGCCAAGAAGGAGCTGGCCCAACACCTCTGTTCCTGGCAGACAGAAGCTGTGGGGTCTTCCATCTGTAGACACAGCAAACATGTTCAAAGGGTAGCAGGGGAAAAGTGCAAGAACAGAGACAGAAAGGGAAAGGCTCCCCGAAACCACTGAACTCCTTCCCACATCTTCTCCCTGAATTTGCAGGGATAGACACCAGATGGCGATGGCCACTCTGCTTTCCATGCAACCTGGAAACGTACTAAAAATCCAAAGTTTCTGTGTGTCTTCCTAATCAGGAATGTATCTTTGCTCCCTCAAGTTTTTGTGTGTCTTCTTAATCAGGAATCTATCTTTGCTCTTATAGACGGTGTGCAAGGCAATGTCATCTTTGTGTGTTCAGTTCTCTTGAACTTATATTCTAGTTGTAGCAAGCTATTTAAAATGAGAGGGATTTTCTGTGCAAGCATGCTCCAATGAACCCCAATGTCCTCCAGCTGTTGGTTGCTGTGGGTGGTTATCCCTATTTCTCACCTTCTGCCTCCCTGACAGAAAAGGAAGCGATGAGCAGAAGGTGGCTTGGTGGGATCTGGCTGTACATAGAGCTGGTGAAACATCTGAGCAGTGAAGAATGCGGCCCTTCAAATTTAATGTCAGGATGTTGTCTCAGCAGTTCATATGTGGGTAAACTTGAAGCAACATATTATGCTGCTGTCCAAATACAGTAGCTAATTCTTCTTGGCAAAATTAAGTGATTCACTCAGGGAGTAGGACTCTCTAGTGATTTTTTTTTTTTTTTTTTTCCTGCCTGTTCCAATGCTATTTTTAAAAAGAGTTGTAGTTACATAAAAGCCTTGCTTAAACCACTGGCAAGCCTCTGTGTTATGAAGTGAGATAATTCCTTCAAAACTAAACCCCAGCAGCAAAGGATAAGAAGTAAAAGGTATTACATGATGCGCATGCACGTGTGCTTTGTCACTGCGCTATCTACAAAGGGCTCCTTTATCTTTTCTCTTGCTCAGCAATCCCGTTGGGCTGCAGAATAACAGCAATCAAGTCACCTGACTGGGGCAGATTCTCTGTTTGTTGGCTTGCTTTCTTCTGAAATTCTTTTAGTGTATCAAACCCTCTGTGGTACTGACATGAGCAGAAGTCTGTTTAGGAGTTTTTCAGAGTAAATAATCTCATCGAGGCATTGAAGGAAACTGTTGCCTTCCCTTTCTTCTAGCTGCATGTTGGCCACATCTGCTCCTCCTGGGTGAGCACAGAAATCATGTAATGAAGAAGTGCAGTGGGGGGCAGAGCACTGCATCTTGGTAGCATGGCAATATAGAGGCTGCTTTTCATGTTCAGACTCAGTTCTTGCTAGTAACCTGCTCACAGACCAAGATATGTAAATTGCACAGAACAAACTGCTGGGAAGAGTTTTGTTTGTTTTAAACAACCTTTCTAATATTTAGTGATGCTGAAATGACCAAGTTTTTAAAAGCATTGAAATTATGGTCTTTTGACTGCGTTAAAAAAAAAAAAAAAAAAAAAAAAAAAAAAAAAAAAAAAAAAAAAAATCTAACTTGTTCTTCAGACTACAAATTCAGCTGCCAGAATGGAAAATAGTAAGTGCTAAACAATTTTCAACCCTAGCCCAGGCTTGTGAAGACTAAGTTAACAGTCTTGGTGGTTCTTAATTGTCAAAGGAGCAGATTTTTCCTGGACAGCTTGGATGTCTCCATGAATCAAGTTTCAGTGATGTCAGAAGGTGCTCTCTAATGCAGTGTTTCTGTAAGGACAGTACAAAGAGTTGGCATTTTTTGGCACAAAATTGCAGGGAAAGCTATTATTTTTCAGTCCCCATTACTTCTAGCTCCAGTTTGCCAGAGTATTCTTGGTGTTTCTTCCTTTGTTCTTCACTCTCCTTAGTGATGCCCCTGGGCAAAGAATACATGGTGTACAACACCTACAATCATACCGTGAAATAGAAATTAATCTCATTTATCAGTGAACCTTTTCCCCTTAAATTTGATTCAGGGGATCCAGGCAAGCAGCTTTTGTTAAAAACCCAGGTTGCATGAACATTTTCTATCAGCCAAGATGCAATGCCATGCTGCAGTTCAGCCTGACCTTCTTGGCTTGAGACTGCTATTCTCCCTAAATTTTTTCTTGTGCCATCCACCTTCAAAGAGCCAAGGGGAAACTTTGTCTTGTTTGAATTCAGTGGCAAAACCCCCATTGACTTGAATAATGTCAAGATTTCACCCTAGGAACATTTCAGCCCTTCAAGAGAGATCGAAGCTGTTACAGACATAGAGATGCAGCTTCCTGAAATACAGAACAAGAAGCTATCCAGCCATCAGACTGAGCTGGAAATATCATTACAGGTTCTTCTTAAGTTTATCTAAAAATTATACCATGCCTGCTGTAAGGTTCAATTCTTTCACGTCTGTTAAATTGCTTTGCATGAAAGTGTAGTTCTCAGGTGCCATGGCAACCATGTTTTCTAATCTGATTTTAAATTTTTACAGTGCAATGCATAAAATATTGGTACATTTTCTGGTTTTTGATTTGTAGGTGGGAGTAAAGTTAGGGATAGCAATTTAAAAGGCATATGATTCTGTAGAATTAAATGCTTTCTTTTTTAGGTGATATATGGAAAATGGTTTCTTATTTTCTCATGAAAGGAGAGTATTGATTGGCTAATTACAGATGTGTAGATTGTGACTGACATTTGAAGTGGTGATAACAAGCAGTATTTCTAGACACTACGTAGGACATTTTTGACTGAGACCAAATAGATTAAGAAAATACAATTGTTTCATTTATGTCCATGCATAGAGTACATACCTGCAAATATCTGACAAATTCTACCTCTTACAGAATGTGTATTTTGTGTCTCAGCAGCGTAGAGGTAATTTTATTGTTTTAATAATGATTCTGAAAGTCCTGTTAAAATGCATATTTGCATTTTTTTTTTTCTTTTTCCCCCCAGGAAAGCTAAAGATAACACTTTAGATTTCAACCTTGTATTGTACTATACTCTTAATATAATCTGCAAATCATTATGTTTCCAGAAATCTATTCTATAAAGAAAATCCCATTGTGCTTAAATGATTGTACATGTGAAATGTGTCATGGTCAGTATGAAGCCTCTGTTATCAATTGAATTAAGTTGGCACAGAGCACATTCTGCAATTCAGATGTGCAAGAATGTCCCTGAAAGATGTCAAGTACAATTCATCTCAACATTTGACCCGATGCCCATTACATGTACCTACAATGGAATCAAAGCCTGGGCTAATATACAAGCTTTGAATTTTGCCTCTGTTGAGTTTTTTAATTGGAGAAATTGTGGGTTAAGGTGGAGAGAGGACACAAAGGAACTTTTAGTACTGACTCTTTGCGTGAGGAAAAAAGAAAGGACAGAAATATTTGGGTAGTGTTATAATACATCAATTAACTTTTAAACTAGGTATGCATGACTTGCTGTTTCGTCCGAATAGTCCTCCTGTGAACCTTATTCTTGTCTCTGCATTAGGCCTGTTACATTTATAAAAGTACAGTCAGTAGCACAAAGAGATAAGTGAAAAGTAAGCTTCCTATTTCAAAAATCAGTGAACAAGAAGCCTAATATAGCAAGAGAACTCCTAGCAAACTACTTTGGGGAAATTCCAAACAGCCTTTGCGTAGGGGGTTTGTAGGAACTAATAGGAGAATCATTTGAGGTGATAACTCAGTCCTATCCAGAGAAATAACTTCAGATCAATTTAAGAAAGCAGGAGTATGTGTGTATGTCAGTTCTGCTCCCCCTGAATTAGATTTCCTTTGGCTTCATGTGTACAAAGGTGGTTAGGAGATGACAGACATGTGAGCATTGCACTAGAATGTATGTGTATGTCACACAGAGATGTAACAAAATCCACAGTAGCATCTAGAGCGTATATGCTATTGTATGGTTTATAAACATTTTAGGTGTATCCTTTCATATTTTTCTTCAAGGAAATGAAATTTTGTTCTGAAATTTACATTTGTCTAAGCTATAGAGTTGGTAAAAAGTAATTTTTTTTTTAATTTTTTTTTTGAGACATTGTATTGTGCTAAATCACTTCGAGTCATGTCACTCATGGTGAATTTTGTCATAGAATAAAGCAAGAGTGCAACCTGACATCCTGTGCCACAGTATAACTCAGGCTGAAACTCAGGCTTTCCATGAAGCAGGAAGCAGCTTTGAATGAATTGCATGCATTAAAAGTCTGTACTCCTAAGGGAGAAAACAAAGCTGTTATTCCACTGTTTTTCTTAGTCTGAACGTACTTTTTGAGAAACTTCTACTCAGTCCATACCTCTACACACCAAGAATAAGTGACCTCAAATCAATTAATGAGAGGATAAGTTACCTGTTGTCAGATTTGGTAACAGTCAGGTTTTGGAATTTCAACTTGTTCACATTTCTAGTAAAGCAGGTGATGTCTTTGGAACGTTTTTGCATTTTTCCCCAAAATTTCAGATTTTCTGCTAAGATTTTCTTGTCTCAGTTGGAAAAAGTCCCTAACTAATGTTTATTATTAATAGTGAATCTTCTAACTCTATTACAGAATGACCACTTGAATCCCTCTTTATAAGCAAAGCTTTTTCTTCATCCTGCATTTCCACTCTAAAGATCTATCACTAAAATAGCCTCTTCAGAAATAACCTCTGGGAAATCAATAACAAATCAAGCAGCTATTCAGTCAGATTTGTTGATATAACCAGGTGATGCTGCCAAAGTCCCCATGAATAAGTTGTTGACTATCAGGATGGTTCTGGAGATCTATCTGTGGCTGTATCCGAGCTGATTTGATACACTCACCTGTGCCATTTGGTTGTATGTTCATGACCTCAACAGTTCCTGGGGATACAATAGTATATGTTATTCCAGTTATTAAATGGCTGTTTCCTAACATATTTAATAAGATACAGGTCAAGAAAATGAAGTAGCACATGGGAATATTTCCATCTTTTAACTATATTCTCATGTGTTTTTTTAATATTTGGATTGGGTGATATGGATCAGTTTATATAGGATCTACTTACTTTCTAGTAGATCATCGTCACAGCTTTTGGTGACCTGCAGTAATATGGCTTGCTAGACACAAGTTTGGGAAATGATGCATCAAAAAATCATGGTGGATTTAGAATATTTGCCCACTGAGGGCTAATCTCCTTGTCAGAGAAACCAAGAACTGAACTGTCAGAAAAATATGTTTTCAGTAGTTAATTCAGAGTGACCAAACGGTCTGCCACTCTATGCCAGTGTTCACTAAGGTCAACGGGGAACTGAATCAGCAGTTTGGGGAAGGAAAGCTGACCCTTGGCCTTGTCAGGACTGTGCCCATTCTGTGTGATCAGTGAATTCTCTAGGAAGTATTTTTTTTTTTAGTATCACTGTAGCTCATTTAACATAGGGTTGTTATTCCTTTAACTTTATAACTGTTTGCTGTCAGTATAAGTATGGATAGTTTCATATAAATCTGATGATTATATGAATTTATTAAGATTTGAATCCACTGTATCTTACTGTATTTTTTTTAATATAAAAGATATAAACAAAGAAATAATTCTTTACTGGCATGAGCCAATCTATACATTAAGTATTACAAAATATCTGAGCTATAATTAGTATGTATTTTCCAAAACTTGATTCAGCTCAGAACTTTGAAATATTGTCAGATTTGATAAATGTAGTAAATACCTTCCCCTTGCATTTAGCTAATATATCTCTAAGGTTTTAGTTGTGAATACTCCCGTGTTCATGGGCGCTTTATGGAGAACACATGCTTTTAGCTGTATTATATGTTACTAACCTTTCATTAACATCACAACTCATCTCAGAAATGCAATGCCGCTGAGATCATAAAACTTTTAACTGGGGCAGAGTCACAGTACTTTGAATGAAGTCTGTCTGACAGTATTGTCTGATTCTGCCTGATCAAGTGTCAGACCTCTTCAGGCATGGAAAAAATGCATTTAGAATCTTACAAACATATAAATAATACTTTTTTTTTTTTTTTTTTTTTTTTTTTTTTTTTTTTTACTGCAATGTTCACTGATAACAGATAGAACTTTGCATAAAATGCAAATCAACTCCATGCAACATTCTTAAAAGACAGTACAACCAAAAGACAGAGATGAGGAAAAGAAGAGAACACTTTATCTGCTGTTACCTAGATTAAATCTGAAGGGTGTCTCTCCCTGTACCCAGCTGCTGACATACACCTCATTGCATATTCTGTCCTCCTGCATCCCTGTAAGCATTGGGTTGCATTCATCAGAGCAAACCCTTTCCTGACAGAGCTTTTGTCGCTGTTTTCAGAAAACTATCGAAGGTCCAGTCTGATTTAACGCCCCCTCCTTCCAGTGTGTTCTGAAGATAACTTGCCCCTCCCCTACCCAAGAAAAATGTTTTCTCATGTATCTGGGGGTCTATCACATTTCATTAGATCACAGTGTTATCTTTTGTATTTGGCTGGTTAAGCTATGACCCCCTGCTTCAACAGGAGGGTGGCTTCCCCTCCGTTTCCCTTGGTGATCCAATGGGCATGTTTCAGCATTAAGTATCTTAATTCATGGAACTTTGTGGTTTATATCTGGCTGTGTATAAACAGGATGGTTATTGTTCATTTTGGGATTATGCTGGGCTTGGGGGAATATATTCCTCCTAAGGACTAATAATAATATACATCAGATGGTTTCTAAAAATTGAAATGATGAAAACTGGAAACAATCATCACTCCCTGCTAAACTTATGTGCAGTAAAATAATGTCATCCCTTTGTGCTCATGGTGTGTGATGCCAAGGTTAAATAGTTTGTCAAAAAGAAAATAAACTCCAAATTACACTGGGAATATTGAACCTGTAGAAAAGAGACATGCATCCCTGTTTTGTAGCTTAAGTCAGGATAGACTGACTGTTCAGTAACAGTCTTTATTCTCATCTTAAAGTCATTCAGGAGCTATGGAAACTATTTCTCTTAATCTTGTCTTTTGCTTGCTTTTATTGGCAGGCTTCTAATTTCTTAATTGGAAGATTGTTAATGTAATAATTAAAACAAACATATACATAATCTTAATAAGTTCAGATAAATGAGCTTAGTAATTATTTTATTTTGTTTGTTTGGAAGTTTAATTAGAAAGGATTTTACAGAACAGATTATACTGACTGTGATAGTAAGTGTCTGCATAAGGGTTGTGTTCCTCCCTTGGAAACTATGAATGGCCACAACAATAGTGTGGTGTCCCAGTGAAAGATTTCTTTCCCTTTGCCCGCTCTTTTGAGGAAGGCTGCTAGTCTGTCCTGAGGACTGCTGGTTTTGTTGGGTTATCTAGCTTTTTTGGTTGCCAGGCTATTCATATTAATATTATAATTATATTAATATTATATTCATATTATAATAGCATAGAGATAATTCTGTATGGGTTTCTAGGTCTGGATCTTTAGAGGTTTTCTGTCTTTTATAAATGAATGGAACATGGATGTCTTTCCTCAGTCTCCTTGGTCTCTGACCAATGTTTGTCCTTCCTGATAATTTTTTTTTAATTTCTGTTTTAAATTAAAGAAGCAAATATTTTGCATACTTATTAATTAAGAGGGGGCAGACTAGGAAGTGAAAATAGAAATCCAGAAACCTACCAGTTAGAAGCCCTGTAGAGAATTTAGTCATCTACATTGTGCCTCAGCTCATCTAATTTGTATGTAGATTTTCTGTACTGGAGAAAGAGCTTGATTCTTTACTGGTAAAATGCCCGGAATTTTTTAGAAGAAGTACTCAATGTAAACCCAGTTTGAGGGGTAGAGGGTGGAATTATAAATGTTGGAATAAAAATGAACACAAGTTACTTGCAATTAAACTACATTGCAGTAACAAGGCAGTCTATATGCTTTTATTGGGAGGGAGAATGCCTATGTTTCTGAATCTGCCTTCTTTATCTAATTACCTTTCTTCCTAAACCAGTGCAAATGAGCAGTACTATGTTCATGACATACCTGTGCACCAAACCTTTGTCATTTCTACTTTAGAATAAGCTATCTCTGCTCTTTTGGAGTCACCACTCACCATCAGTGGCTAGAGATATTTAAGAAACATGTCTCTGTCCTGGCTGAGATAGAGCTTTGCTGAATTTGTCTGCCCTTGGAACTGGGAATATGGATTTAGCACTTGCATAGCTAGCAACCTGGCATATACTCATAAATCAGGTCATTTTCCATTCAAATGTTAATATTTGCACCAGCAATTCATGTGCAGATGGAGGTATAAATTGTACCCCCAAAATAAAGCCTTGCTTTTGAAAATGTGCATTTTAAATGCAAGCAATTATTCTTCACCATGTCCCATCTATCATTGGTCATACACAGAGAAAAAGAAGAAAAAAGGGGAAGGACACTGCAATTTTTTGAATTAGTTCAAAACACTGTAGTCAGATAGGTTTGGGTGAACAAGGGTAAGGACCTGTAATTCTGCAGAGTATTCATGTGGTTAGGTGCTGTTCAATCTGAAATCATGGGTGAAATTTTGAGTCTTTTCTTAAAAAAAATAAAAAAATAAAAAAAAATCTGGCTTTTAGAATGGTCTGTTCTGTACTATAGAATTAGTCTATCTTCTTGGCTTCTCTTTGTTCAGCTTTTGGGAGTACATCCAGCACAGATTTAGGCATCTGTGTAATTTTGTACAGTGAATATTTCCATTGAAGCCAAAGGGAAATACTAGCTTTTTATAAAATAAGCCACATGCATAAAACTCTGCAAGCCTGTGGTCTTGATCCTGAGCTGATTTCTAGCTTCAGCTGGATCACTGATCTCAGTCCAGTATTTGTTTTCCATATTTTCCTAAACATTTGCCATGAACATATTAGATTTGTTATTTATTACAAATAAATGCCCGGGCTGTTCTGTATCAGTACAATTGAAATAAAATAGTAGTTATTTCAAGGCTGCTTGTAAACATCAGGGAATCATGTGCTATCACATCAGAGCTGACAGATTGTCAGGGGTTTTGCATTGTCATCTTAACCCTGCCACACATAATGGCTGTTGAATTGCACTCAGTTCCGCAAGTGCATCTTGCAGATGTAATGTACCTGTGGAGAGCTTGAGCATCTGTGTTTGCTATCGGATGTACAGACTGCTAATCTTATGCATGGTCACACAAATACATACATACCTCTCTGTGCTCTCAAGCTTCTTTAGTTTGTGTAAAGCTTCACAGATATATTCTGTGTTAAGTTACTTGATAAAGAAAGAATGGTTGGTTGTTTAGGTTTATGCAGCAGTGGCTGCATTTAACTGTTGTTTTTCTTGGAGAAAGATTTTGCTATCTTGCTATTGTGCTATCTTGAAAGCTACCTATATTCAAAACAGACACCTGAAGAAACCAGTAACGGCTTTCAAACAAGAGCGCCCTCAACATACTGTGAGAGCAGTGTGATTATAGTTACAGCTGACAAATACATGAAGGCTGTTTGAGTTGTCTGGACCATTATATTTCTGCAAATACCTGTTTAAGCCTGTGTTTCTCAACCACTGAAAGTCAGAGGACAAGCTACACTTTTTAAAATATATTGAGAGAAAAATCTAAGAGCTGTGGATGATGTTGAAAATGTTGGCATTCATAACACCCCAAAAAGGTTCAAATTTAAATGTCTGTGCATTGCTTCATTTTTCTTCCATTGTGTTTGTCTGTAGGATTTATAAGGAAAAAAGAAAAAGTCTTTGTAGATCAACTTTAATTTCTTTCAGGAAGTTATTGGGCTCCAGACAAGGAACACTCTCTTGCCTTACTTTTTTCTGTGGTCTTACTATTCTGAAGAAAATCATTACTTGCTGCTTTTTGCATAAAATATGGACTGAAGCCATACAAGCCAGGCAAAGGATTTGTTTGCACCTGCTCCAGGATCAACAGTAATGTGTTTTCGGTTTGAGCTGCATTAGGAACCAGATTCTGTGATGCACCAAGTGCCCTCAAATTCTACTGACACCAAAGAGAGTTTAGATCTCTGAACACCTTCCCGTATCCAACCTTGGATTTTTAAGGCTCTTTGCAGACCCCAGTATATCCCTCTGTTTTATGACGGCTCCTAATAACTTACAGTATCTGCTACAAGTTTTTAGCAAGTG
This sequence comes from Nettapus auritus, assembly GCA_011076525.1. Lineage (NCBI taxonomy): Eukaryota > Metazoa > Chordata > Aves > Anseriformes > Anatidae > Nettapus > Nettapus auritus. The sequence continues at coordinate 11,764,344 of CM021784.1, forward strand.
AGTGAAAGCACCAGAGACAGAAAAAGGATGCTTAAAATCCACCTGTCTTACAGGAAGCATATCCTTTCAGGTGTGAGATAAATGGCAGTTGCACTGAAACCTTCACAAAAGCTGCAGCTTAATGAGAATCCATCAGGCAGAGCTGCTTACTAACATACAGCTGAAGCCTTTCATGGAGAAAGGTGGGAATAGACTGAGTAACAACTGTGGTATCAGCCTGTGTCTGCGTAGAAGATAAAAAAAAAAAAAAAGAGAGAGAGAGAAGAAAAAGTCTGAGCACAATCTTACAATCTTTCTTAAACTCTGTAAGTAAAAAGGACAACATTCTGGCAGGAAAAATACAACTTGTTATAATGATTTTGTTCACAAAACACATTCCATTAATTTAACACTGCAAAGAATTTGTAGCAGCAAGAAGAACAACCACAGAACTTTTCAAGAGTTGTTGTTTTGCTGAGACAAAGGCATTAAGGTTAGATCTTGGTCTTGCTAGAAAAAATAAATAAATAAAAAAAATAGGCCAATATGACAATCTACTTGATATTATCTATGTACTTCAGAAGCATTAAATATTTTTCTTGACAGGGAAAAAAAAAAAAAGTTCAAAACTTAATGCCAATAGCCAAAGAATAAGGATAAAAATTGATAGGTTTCTGTGTAGAATCAATCATTGTGAAAATATATTCAATATTGACATAAGACCTTCCTCAAGGAGGCTTTCACTGCATGGTTCTTCCATCTACTAAGCCATAATCATGATATGCATACTATTGGAAAGTTATAATTGAAAATGTTTTTGTATTATCACTGCTGGCAAAATTTGTTTGAGAGCTATCAGTTGAATCTAATAATGCCTATAAGGAAAGCATGAAACTGCATTAGAGACAGTGCTGTGATTACCTCCACTCTCTTCCCTTCTGTACAAAAAAAAGTAAACAAAAAAATGTTAAAATAAAAAAAAAAAAAAAAGTTTTTTTAAAAAAGATATATATAAACATTTTCTGAGTTTCTCTCATGGTAGATTAAGAAATAAATCATTATGCATACTGAACATTTGAGAATGGGACTAAATGAGATTTCTGAAACAGAGCAGGCAAAATATTATATGGCTAATAGCAGATCTTTAAAAAATCTAATTTTTTGAAACAAGATCCATGCATAAACAAGTATGCTTCTTAGGCTTATTAAGCATCTTACTACATTTTGTTTTTGTTTTTCCTGGGCTATGATTTTTGAGTATCATTAATTATTTGGTCTCTGCCCTCTGCTTGTGTTTTGAAGCTGAGATACCTTAAGAAACTGATTTAAAAAAAATAAGAATTGGACTCACTGTGATGGCTTTTTCTTCAGCTACTTTTCTCTTTTTCTACTTATCTTTATACAGGACCTGCTCAAAACATGTTACTGAGTTAGACACTAGATCTCTTAAGAAGCTTATTGCTTGATCATGCCTGAGGGAACACTTTCATCGACCCCTTCTTACCATCTTCACCCCTCTTCTTTTTACTGGGTTCTCTGTCTCAGATTCTCGAAAAACAACAACAACAAACAACCCTTAAACTCTTCTGAAATGTCCCAAACCAGGTCTTTGGAACTGTAAATTACTGTGGAATTTACAGGCCCAAGATAACAGACTGAAGTACAAAGTAATTTCCAAGTACGTGAAGTCCAATGCAAGACCTTTTGCTTTTCTTACATGTTGTTTGAAAATTGGTCAAAGAGGGTATTGAGCATGGATATTTCATCACAAGTTTTTAAAAAATGTTGGTTAGTTTCCCTTTGGTTTATTCTTGCTCCTCTTAATGCCCTGAATTACCAGGTGTGAGCTGTCTGCTTTGCTATAATCCTTTCCAGGCTTAGGTAACCTTGTGTTACATCTGCATTACTGAATTCAGTAAACTTGAAAATCCTTCATTAGCTGGGAGGGAAGGAGTTAAGGAAAAATTAGTGATTTCCATCTTTAGCACTCTGCTGAGCCCCTGGTTCTTACAAAGCTTGAAATGTGTGCCTTTCAGGGCTTTAAAATGCTGGCAGAAGCTCCATAGTAGTGTCTCAGAACACATCAGCAGGAGCTCTTAAACAGTTTCATCCTAAGGTAGCTATCTGGCTATCTGGGATTGTTTGATGGTGCTAGACAGGGCAAAATGGCACTGCAACTGGTCAGACTCAGGACAGATTTGATTTTATATTATAACATGTTTAATGCACATCTGTGATCCCTGGTTGGCAGTCACCTGGATTTTACAGAGATGTCAGCCATTTGGGGGTCCAGCTGTTCCTTTTTAAATTCTGCTAGTCACTGTTCTATTGCTGAAAATTAATACAGCAAAAAAGGCAACTGTAGTTTTTGTTCAGTGGATATCAACAACCTTTCCTAGCTAATCCTTCCTCTGAGCTGAGCCATAAAAACTCAATCTCCACTTTAACCTTTTCTTTGCAAGAATACAATCGGCTAAATTGTATTATTTTGTCCCTGTGCAGTGTTCTGCTGGTAACTTTGTCAAAGGGCACCCACAAAAATGTTCCTCTTTAGCTTGTAATAAATTGTTTGTCCCCAGGATGCATGTATTTGCAGACAAGGCAGCAGCAGAGTAAAGACTGCAGAATATCTATACTATCCTTTCCATCCACCTTTAAACTGAAATTTTCCCCAATATTAAGATGCAGCCCTGGAGACAAAATCTATAAATGTGCTGGGAGGAAGATATATGTACTAGTTTTGGAAAAGTATGCAGAAAGAAACCACGTGGAATTGACCTAAAACTGCTCCCTCTAAGGCTAGGATTTTTATTGTTGAATTCAGTGGGTGTTGAGTTAAACTGAAACCAAGTCTTTTGAAAATCTACTTTAGAGTATCATTTCATGATGTGGATTTAACTGAACGGTTGACCTCAGATAGTTGTGTTGTGGAGGATTGGGCTCTCCAGAATGCATGTTTCAAATTACTTATATTCTAAAGAGAAGCAAAAAAAAATATTTCTTAAAAGTACTGGTGTAGTTGTCTGTAAAAATAAATATTTGAGTATTTTTCCTCTTCAGTAGCTGCTGTTTCTACAGAGCTAGGTGAGACAGCTAAAAGCTAGAACAGCTACAGCCACTCATGTGCAAGATTGCCTACTCCATGTTACAACAGAGCCTGTCCCACATGGAACTCAGAGCACTTCAAAAAACAAGGGATGCAGCAGCATGGCCATTTTTTGCCTGGGGGCTGTTCTGTGTGTGTTTTGTACAGCAGTGTAGATGGTTGAATAAAATGCGCCTCCTGAACCCTGCTCTCTTTCAGTTCTGCTGTCAGTAGTAGGATATGAGGTCTGTTTGCTGGCCAATTTTTTAGGATCATACACAGACATTTAAAGCATTCCTTATAGCTTCAATTTTGAAATATTTTGTCCTTTAGAGGTTTTTATTGCTGTTGTTTTTTTTCCTAAGTTCACTTCACAGAACCAAGAATAGAACCCATGTCAGCTGGACCATGGAATAAAATTTATATCGATTTTAAAGGCTAATATAACAAGGGCATGCCAGTCCCTTGAGACACTTTGAGTGTACCCTCCAATCACACTGAAATTAATAGATGACTTAAACAAGTTGGACAAAGTGACTGGGCTTACTCTAGCCCTAGATATGACTTGAAGGATGGGGGAAATTCACAGTTGGTATGAATAAGTTTTTCCAACCAAGGAGAAAAGATGACAGTTGAAAGATTTGTCTTTATAAGAGTGACATATCATTTCAATAAAAATGTTAGTCTCTTGGTTGGGTAAGATGAAAGGGATCAGAATTATTCAACTAACCTCTTTCTTTTGCCTCCAGTTACCAGTGCTATTGACCCTGTGAACTTAAGGTTACAATATTTTTTATCTGTAAGTCATCACATGTGTCCCTGATGCTTTAAAATAAAATCAAGACAAGCATCCCTGTCCACTAGAACTTAGATGTAAATTACTCATATATTTCACAAACAGATGAAGGGAATCGTAGTGGAAAGGTTAGCACAGTGTAGAGAAATGGTTGTTTGATGTGTGGGCAGATGTGTTAGATGTTAGGGAGCAAAGACTGAGCAATCTCAGGCTCTTATCAGTCTGAAATCAATCAGATGGTATTTCCTATGAAACATTTGTATATTTGTTTCTTCTTAAAGGCAGAGTTTTCTGAAGAGCAACAGAGTTCCCTCTGAGCAAATTGCAAAGGAACATCATAAGGAGCCATCACTTTATGTGAAAAGATATATACTAGAAATATTAAACTATTGGAGAAACAGTGCTTCTTGATCTAATTTTGCAGCCTATGAATAGGGGGCTCTATGTAAGCATACTGAGAACCTATCATTCCACTCTCCAAGTATGCCTTATAATTCTGGCATGATTATCTGTAGGTATCTATTTCTGGATGCGAAAGTACTTTTGGAAATATTGCTCCAAGAAAAATATCTTGATGAAACTGCTTTTGCTTTTTTCTTGAATTCCTTTCTTATGGTTAACATTCAAAGACTACTATACAATGGTTAAACAATCTCAAACAATTATAACAAGTGAATTTTTATGCTGTTTTTGTAATAGCTGTGCTAATCTTTCATATTTATATGGAATACACTTATTTTGGCTTTAATCTTTTTTGAAGACTTTTCTCTTTTTAATATTTAGACATCTGAGGAAGAACTAGCCTTTTCAAGCTATTTGATAATCAAAGTTTTGGTTGTAAACTGAAGCTAGTGGACAGTTTTCATGCTTCTCGTTGCCTACTATTTCATCCCAATTCTCTTCACTACAGAAAACCTCATAATAGAATACCCTTAATAAAACAAGTCAATTTTATACAGTAGAATAAAAATTATACAAAATGCTAAACTGGAACATTTGTCACTGCTAAAAACTTGTACATGAATCCGGGGCTTTTGACTTTCTAAAACTGAGGCCTCAAGTATTTCTAGTCTATTCTGAGGTACTTCTGTCTTAAAACTCTGTATGCAAATCACTTGGTACTCAAAAAAATAAGTAAATTTACAAAATAAAATAATAATAATAATAAAAAAGACAGTTGTCTCAAAACTCTTATACTTCTAATAGTGATTTTCAGAAATATCTATGCTTTTCTGGTACAATAACTGCCTCAGTTGAGCAGGAATTTGTCACTGGAAGAATCAAAAGAATAGGGATGATACCTGAACATTTAAGCAAAACTCCTTAAAGTTCCATGCTGAGTATTGGTAATGCAAAACAGAGAAGTATTTACAACATGAAAATGAGGGACAGAACTGAGAAACAACACCCAATTCAACCTTTTACTACTATAGTAATCTCGGAAAGTTCAGATCTGGGTCTTGACACAAATTTCTCAGTTTTGACCCCTTCTAATTAAAGTGTCATGTCACGTAACTGAGGCTGACAATAGTGTATATCTGGTTTGAACTCTCTGAGCTCTGGTCCCTTCTCGGACTGAATGCTCTAAGTGGATTCCACCTAATTGTTCAGGAAAGGTCTTTGAGCTATACACTACGTAACCCCTCTTCTGGCTCCTTTGTAGAAGGGAGCTAGGGAAGTTACAGAGGCAAGCTCCAAGCTCTAAACATTGCAAAACAACAGCTTCATAAGGACCTGCAGATTTTGCACTTTGGGGTAGGTGAGACCAGGTGGTACCTCGATGTTTGGAATGAACTGTTTCATACTTGATGAGACCATGAAATATGTTCAGCGTTGCTGCTTGACTCATTCACAGCCCCAAATTATACCCTCTTGCCCCCACGGTGTTTATGTAGTCGCTGTTATGAAGCCTTTATTTTCTGGCTTTGTGATAAATACAGCAGCAAACAGCAATGATATGGAAAAGGCTAATTTCACCTGTATCTATGCTAGTGGGTATTTTTTAATGCTTCTAAAACAAAAACAAATATGTGCCTATACAGAAATACATGCGTATGCTCACATATATTTTAATTAATCCCTGCTCCTGTGCTTAATTTCATGCCTTTGTATCTGCAGATAGAGGCTTATAATGAAGAGATAAATTGATAATTTGTCAGGATACCCAAACATCTTTGGGAAATCATAAATCAATTGGCACACAATATGAAGTTTTATGACTCAACGACTGCTACCAAATTATGAAGTGAACAAAGCATATACCTCTCTCTAGATTTGAGTATGCTAATGATTAACTGAGAATATTTTCTGAGTGATTTGTTACATTAAAAAGCACTAAAATTACTTATGCCAGTAAGTATGTTATAGTTAAACTCTATATATTATTTAAACAGTTTGGTTACTGCTAGCGTGATTTATAAATTCAATATAAAAATGCTCGGATTTTTCAGTGGTTGTATTATTAGTCTCTAGATGAAAATTCCTTGCTTTTCTTTCATCTCAAGGGAACTTAATTTAAATATGAATAATGGAAAAAAAAGCCCACTTCCAGAAATTTAAACTAATCATGCCTTTTAAGGCAGGGAAATCTTGGATTGAATTTCGGAGGTAGTATAAAAGAAAGAAATGGTAACAAATCATCCTATAACTTGACGTGTGATAAAATGTTGTAGATATTTGAAGTAGCATTCATGTTTTGAGCGTTAGATGAGTAATTCTGTAAAATGTGTTTAAGAAGATGCTAGTAGTTGATAATTAGTTTAAAAAAGTATAAATTGAAAAACCTCTAAAGTCAAAGTTATTTACAGTATTTTCTAGTTGCACACTCAAGTAATACTGAAAGAAAAGTGCAGATACAGGGTGATGAGAAAAAAACATCATGATTTTTGAATAGCTAAAGATGTGGGGACATTCTAATGTGGGGAAATAGTTCAAGCTCATCACTGTAGAGAAAAGGGAGGTGTAGCACTACGTACTAATTTGCTGGAAATAGCGTATCTCAAAGTAAGGATAGTTTGTCATCAAAATCAGATACTAAGGCTTTTCTTAAGAAAGGTCTCATTGTTATCAGCAGAAGTTCTGCCTGAAAGAACTTCAGGATCTGAAGGCAAACAGTCTTCGGAAAAGAGGAAAACAGTCTACTGTAAGTTTACATTACCATAAGCAACATTGATTCTACATATTTTTGTAGAAAAGAAAAGCTTACCCACAGAAAAGCTTACTTACAGGGAGGAAAAAAAAATAATATATATATATATATATATCTGCTGATATCAGATTTATTTGGTGCATAAAGCAAGTGGAAGAAAATATCCAGTGGACTCATTAGGAAAGTTCCATAACGGTATTAAAGTTAGGCTTAATGGCTCCTGGAGAAGTAATTTTTATCTATCCAAAATCATAAGCTGGATTCAAATCTTCATTGTGAATTTCAATAAAATTTTCAGAATGCAAACTAATGACATTTTTTTAATAATTTAGGAAGGCCAGTGATTTTTCTGATTGTTGCCCTGAATTTCTTCTGCTGTCTTCTAGAACAGCTTGAGTTTACAAACATTATTGATGCTTTGTCAATATACAGTTCTTTCTTTCCTCTTTCTCCCTTCCCAGACTGGCTTGTGTTCTTGTGACGGTTTCACACATACCCACTGTCTGAAAATCACGGTTGTTACCCAGGTATTTCCACTGCTGGCTAATAAAATCCCTCAATATGAGGGATAACCTGAATGTTTTGGAGATGTAGTTGCTTTTGTGAAAGTTGTATTGTTCCCTGCTCAGGACTGGAAATTTGATATCCTCTCTCTCCTTTCTTCCTTTGCCTTCATTTCCTTATTTCCATGGAATTTGTTAAGGGAATGTCTGATAAATGAAAATTAGCAAACACTATTAATAAGCCTACTGTATATGCAAATTCCAAAATGACAGCCTATCCTCTAGTATAATTAACTAGTACCATTTGCACTACTATAGATAAGGTTGTGTCAGCTCTTCTCTTATCCAGTATTTTACTATTATTATTATGGGTTTTTTTTAGGAGCTTAAACCCTGGGAAACAGATCCATTTATGTAGATCTGTCTCTATCTATTCAAGCATGGGCTGCATACTTCATAAAATTTGGTTCAGAAAGCATTCAGTTATTTTTCCTTAGAAGATGGTAAAAGAACATTTTGTTTATGATCATGCTTAGTATCACGATCATTTATTTTCTCTAACAACAACAAAAATGTCCTTGTAAAAAATAAAGCATTTGGCCAATATATATATATATTTATATATATATTTAAAACAAATAAACATATATTGCAAAAAACTGAAGAAATAAATGACTGTGATAGCACAGGTCATAGAGTCACTGTATATACACAGAAAATATTCTGTCGTTTATTCCAAGGGTTTTTCCTTAAACATTTATCCTCACCGAGTACCAAATCCAAACATCACTCAGTTGCTTTTGCTTCATTGTGGCAGCCTCAGAATCTGTGATCTCTAGCTACATTTACTGATTATAAATCACGTCATTTAATCTTGAGTAACTGAGTAGTGAAGTCAGTGTTCTTCATTAGCATACAGCAGATCTTATGATAACTGTGATGATGAGCTATTGAGGATCCCTAATGAGATCCCATCAGAGGGAATTACTCTTATTTAAGGCCATAATTCAGTACTTATTTCTTTCACCCTACAATCTGTCTGCTCAAAAAGTGAAAAGTCCAGAAGCGTGATGTTTCCCAGCAGAAGGTCAGGTTCCTGCCATTCCCTCTTTGATTACACAGTGGTTTTACAAAAACTATGCAGTAAAATATGTTCAATTTCTTGGTCTAACCCTCAAAAGTTATTGGAATATGTGACAGCATCTCTTCTGTTTGCTTTCAATGTGTGTGTTAAGTTCCTTTGAGAGAGCAATGTCTTGATCAGATAGGGCATTTTGGAAGAAGGAGATAAAACAAAAGCTTTTGTGGTTTGGATTACAAGAAAGAGCCATATACATATATATGTATATATTTCCCTAATGAAGAAATTTTCATTCAAAAATGATTATTTTGTTTGGCATCCAAAATCCCATGTCTCACTGAATATTCCTTTGGGGGCAGCTGTCAAAAAGTAAAGAATCTAAGTTAATGGAAAAAGCTGGAACAATAAAATCCTTTTTGAAATAAATGTATTAATTACCAAAATAAATTAACACAGCTCTTCATGCCACTTAGGTGGACTTCACTCTATCAACTTTTCTTTTATCAGAAAGACACTTCTTGTGGCTTTTATAATAAAATGTAGATCAATGCTGTATTCAGAACAACAGTTAAACTTTTTCAGCTGATGTGTCACACTAGAAGACTGTTTCAGGTGTGATTAAACAACAGAGCCAAACATGCCACAGTAGATAAAGATTGAGACAGTCGTTGGGGATGTGTTGAGTGAAAAAGAATTTAGCAAATCACTTTGGGATTCAGTATGCTAATGATTCTGCATTCTGTTTTGGGCTGTTTTCATTTTTTTAAATTATTTTTTGGTGCACTTGTGGTTCTTTTTCTTTTTGAAACTTGTTATATTAGTAAAGCAATGTAGCAAACAGCCTGTATTAGTGCCTGGCTAGTGGAAATAAATAACCATATGTTTGTGAGCAGTCCTTTGGCTACATGCCATGCCCAAATTATTGTGAACAACCAACGCTCTGCAAGCTACCACATGGTCCCTGCTCTAAATGCCTCAGATTAATTTGATCACTTAAGAGAGGATTCCAGTGTGAATTTTGATAAAATAGATAAATAAGGGAATTAAGGAATGTAGTAATTTTTCCTCTTAAATTCATCAAAGCTGGGTAAGCAACCGTAAAGTTATCAGACAATAAAAGTGAGAAAGATTTGGTCTAGGATAACTTAATTATACTCTAGATTGGTAATGGATGTATCTTTCCAGTTTAATACAGATCTCATAGGAAGTAGCATATTTTGCTGATGGAGCAATAATATTAGCTTACGCTGGAATCCAAACTGACCCTCAGTTTTAATTGTTGTGTTTGACTTGGGGACAGGAGTCAACGCATAAGAGTTCAACAAGCAATTGCTTCTAGTTGAAAACAGAGTAAACCAAATTTAAAAAACTGTATATAAAATTATAAGTTTCTGATTGGTAAAACTACCTGAAATTGCATAGATCCATGGCTTATTTCTGATGGTTTATTTTTAAATTTGCATTTTAAAAGTATTTCTGGTATAAGACTTCAACAACAATGAATGCTAAATATGAAAAAAAAATTGGAAAAAAATGTGTATCTGCATTTACAAGCATATACAATCTTTTCCATCATGCCTTCTAACTTCATTAATACATAATGATTAGGAGGAGCAGTAATCAAAGCAGGTTCTACTGTATTCACCTTGAACTTCTTACAGTCTGATTCTCAGTCTGAATATGCACTCAGAGCTTCACCCCTAATTTACGCATCCAATATTCTTAGGGATGTCACCACTTAGATACTTACGTCTGCAGATCCTGAACTTAGGTATGACTGCACAGCGTAAATGGTCTCTTACATTTGCATATTTCTCCATAGTCTGGGAGGGAAAAATAATTTCTCTTTTACAAATGGACAAAAAAAGTTCAATATATTACATGAACTATTTTGAGCATATATATCAGGCAGAACTTTACAACTCCTGCATTTCAGATTGCTCTACCCTTAGTATTTATCAGCCATGTATCTCATCTCCCTAAATCATCATTCCCAAGGGTGTGCTATATGATCTGCCTGAGGCAGTAATTGCACAAATTATGATAGCACGATGTATCAGGGCAACAGGCAATAGCTGTAATCAGTGTGTAATAAAGTTCTGATGCTTCCTATCTGTTGCATGAGGATCAGTCTTCAGAATGAACAGGATTGAGTTTTCTGTCTAGATTTCATGGATCCCATTTATCAAATCTCAAATGAGAGGCAAGAGTACTATATTTCCCATATTTCAGTCCCACATCTTCAGTCCCACAAAATAACTTTGGTGGAAACTTGGCAATCCAGCCCTTTGCTGTTCTTTTAAAACAATTAGTGAAGTATCTTAAATTTTTCATCTGATTTCCAAGCTGTTAATGATGAAATCTGGTACAGAGGAGTAGCAGTTTTTGGTGTACTCCTTTGTGGTTATTACCAAGATACTCTTCTGATAGCAAGTGTTACTCCTTTCTTCAGTCTTTGAAAGGCCTAGAATAGAACAACATACATCTCTGTTTTCTTTCCACGTTGGACTGTATCCTAGTTTAAATCTCTGCTGATGCCAGTTCTGTGGTGAGTCTCTAAGATATAGCATGTTGAACTAATCATTTTGTTTTACATTCCTGTTTCAGTGCTATGAGTAAGAATGTTTCATTTTCAGTAGAATATAATTTAAAACAATTCATTGCAAACTCATCTTACAAATTCTGATCATTCATTCAGATGCAGGTCTTTCCCTGCTGTCTGGCTTACTGAGACCCCTAACATTTTTTCTGTCTGTTAAAACAAATGCATTTTCTCAGCTTGTGAGTCTCTAGCAGTAGGTCACCAGTTCACCTGTGCTGAAAACCAGTGAGTATGCTTTTCATAATTTTGATGAACAGGAAGCCCAAGCCTGAGATTTCCGGCCAGAAAATCTTTCCAAGGTGGAATGATTCATTTTTAAGTTCTGTGATACTCTTCTTGCATGTGGCTTTTCTGTGCCATTTACTTTAAAAATGTCCAGTACAATATCCGTTATGTTTGTATGTCTTCCTGTGAAAAACTGTGACTTGAACATTGGCAGGATTAGACCTCCGGTAATTGCTGGTTTCAACATGGCTGTAGCTATTTACTTTGCATGGAAAGGGATATAAAAATCAGATTTATAGAATGATGCCTGACTTCATTCCACTGTTATTATGTGAAGGTTCATTTTTACTTAACAGCTTGTTCTCAATTTTTCTCCATATTAGAGGATATCAAGGAAACAATACGATATTTGACAGAAAGTGACATCTGGAGTTGCATAGTAATGTTTGGTTTTCTCAGCAAACTGACTTTTCCAAAAGACTCTGATCTCTTTCTTGTACTCACAGACTTTGAGGAGACACTGCTTTTGAGGTACTTGAAAGTACAACCTGGTGACATTATGACTTAATAAATATATAGCTTTCCACTTTTGCTGCCACTGACAGAATACTCTTTTCAGATTTCCTTTACCTAACTTTTAGTATGCCTATCAGCACTGAACTGGCCTGTAGCTGCTCCCATAACAAGAGAATTTGTTCTCCTAATTCTAGCCACACTGTCTCTCAGGCATCAATTCATCACTTAAATTTGTCGTAAGTGCATTAAATAGAACACTGAAATTGTTCTTGTCAAATAATCTCCAAGAAGTATAGAGTATGACTCTGCTACATCCTTGAATTCTGCTCTGACATTTTACACTGTCAAAATAAAACAGACGTTACCCTCCTCCCCAGTAAAAATTCTTTAAGCCATTAAATTACATTATCATTTATACACATTTTTATCTGCTCTATTTGCATGGCTATAGTTATGGATCTGTCAGTATTTTCACTTATAAACCCCTATTTCCAGGGATTTAGACAGTAACTCTGCCTTAATAATTTGCTTCAGGCTAAAGCTTAAAATGCAAAAAGTCTCAGGCTGAGAATAGTGTTTCTTTTTTTTTTTATTTTTTTTTTTTTTTTTTTTTTCCTTTCTCCATTTTGAAAAGCAAATCATTTTGCCTAGTCTTAAATACGGAAGCTGCAGTTGTGCCCTCAGGGAAGAGCTCCCTGGAGGGCACTGGGGTGGCATGGCGGTGTCTTCCCAGACAGATGAGCCTGCTCAAGTGTTCCCTAAACAATGGGGCATCAGGTGGTTTAAGGAAGAGAAATCCTTCCTAGTCCTCACAGAAAAAAAGCAGGGGAGGACTGGGGGGCATCTGTGTAATAATCTAAAGATTGAATGCAGTTTGCAAAAATGTATGCGAAACAGATTTAAATTAGGTGGCTGGATAGGAATGATAGGAACTCTGCACAAATTTGAGTTTTTTTGTTTTGTTTTGTTTTGTTTTGTTTTTTAAGCAGTGATCTGAGCAGTGTTCCCAGATAGCTTTTGCTACAACTGCTAAAACTTGACTGTGCTTTGGCACAGAAGTGGAAGCAATCCCCACCTCTTGCCAGCCGCCATGGAAACAGTGTCTTGCCCTACTATTGGAAAATCAGAGTTATCACCCCAAAATTAGAAGTGGATTTGAAATGAGATGAGATCTGGGGGTCTCTTTTTTATTTTATTTTATTTTTTTTTGGGGGGGGGGGGGTCACTTTTCTGCAGCTTCAAAGGCTTTCGTTCATTTCAAGCTTATTTTGAAACCATGCTTTCAATATTTTCACTTTTGAGAAGCTGTTTTTCTTTATTGTTATAATTAATAAATGAAGTCTGAGCTAATCAGGTGATTCTAGAAGCTATGATTTTAACAAAAATGTAAAAATGTGTTGCAGGGCTTGAAGAAAAACTATGAGTTGGCAAGGATAATTTAAATGCTTTCTGACACTTTACACATACACACTGTCTAATTTCTCTCCCTGTCCCTAATCTCTCTCTCTCAGTGCCATAGACACAAGAGCCTAAATTTCAGTTCATCCCCAAAGAAATCAGATGGAGGGTGAATAAATTGATCGTAAAAAGAGAAAACAGCCATTATTTGCCTGATAATTTCTGGTAATCAGCAGTAATGGGAACAGAAATAAAGTTCTTGCTAATTACATCATTTTTTGTGTGCAAAATGTTAATGTTTTCATGAGAGAGGCAGTGACCATTCAGATGAAGAAAGGGTGCATTTCCTTAGAATATTTGTTGCAGGTGGCTATTGTTAAAAAGGAGGGTTTTTTCTCATGTTGCTTATTTAAAATGAGCTGCTATGATATTTAATTGATCCTGAATTGCAGAGATTTCTGGAAAAAATATTTTAGATTTGAAGTTTAAAAATGGGAATGGAGGTAATGAAATAACTGTGAGAAACAAGGAAATAAAGTTAGAATTGACCTTGCTGCTATGAGGACTCCTCTCATCTTTAGTGGAGGGGGAAGGGAAAAATCAAAGATGTTAACCTTATTCTCTTTTTTTCCTTGCCTGCAGAAGGCCTCTTGGCACACACATCACATCTAATCTTATTTCTCTTTCTTGTATATATTGCATTAACCTCAGTTTGCATTTGGCTTGTTTTCTGCCTTTAAAAAATGATGTGTGGGGAGTTGTACCTTCCAATTGGCAGTCTCTAGTGATTTGGGTCTTAATTTTCACCAACAAATAATTTGGTTGGAGAGTAGGTCAGTTGGCCTCCAGGCTAACTTAAAATTGGTTTTGAAAATGTACCACATGCATCTGTTGACAAAAGGGTCCATCAGTACCCTAGCTAAGCAGCAGGAAAGTCAGACAGGAAACTCCTCCAGATATCAGGATGGCACCCATGGCAGTTGGTAAAAATTATCTTCCAGGTTAGCTTGAACCATAGCACCACATACCACATCCTGCCATGTTTTATGACACTGTGGAGCACAAAAATGTAGTTTTAGAGATTAATACAGATCTCAGAACTGCATTGTTGTCAGAGATGTTGCACTTCTTTGCTAGTAGGTGCATCAGCCGTTGTTCAGGACATGGCTGATTGTACAAGACATCAGGATACTTCACTGTCCCTTCATCTTGTCTCTGTAGTCAATGCTGTTGTTGAAGAATTTGCTGGTTCTTCAGGTTTTTATTATTAATCCTCCTTAAAGACAGTGCCCTATGGAAAAACGTCTGTGATCTGGTGTGTGCTGAATTCTATCTTACTGCTTGCACACTGACACAGCGGGAAGGAATAGCACTCATACCTTAACACAGGCACAAAGCATATATCTGTGCTTGACCTTGTTGTTCGGCCAGGAAAGGTACAAAGCAGTTACTCTGGGGAGTCCTTTTCCTATGTGGCTGTGTGGAGAAGCAGCAAAATCCAAAGGAAAATTAAGTTACCTCATGCCTTTTAACAACAGAACCAAGGATTGCTCAAAGGGGCAGGAAAGATGCTCCTAATAAAGTAATAACTTGCAGATGTGCTAACATAATAACAGAAGAGCCAAGAATTTAGTACTATCACAAAGAGAGAGCTAACCAAGGAAAATACTGTTGTGAACACTCTGAGTTTTACTGGAAATCTCACAACAATTGGGAATGTTGTTTCTTACAGTCCCCATGCTCCAGTGAATACACCTCTGATAACTGGAATAATAAATGTGAATGATCTGAGACTTCCCCGTACCTCCCTTATCTACTCTGTGCTTTCTGAAAATGAGGGTTTTGGCAGTAGGAACAGATTTCAACACAGTATTTGTAGGATTGTTGCTTCTTGGCAAGGGCTCAGTTACTGAGAAAAAGATCCTTGATCTCGAAGAAGTGTGTATATATGTGTATACACATTTGAGATAAAAACATTCTAAAAGTAGAATTGAACAGAAAAGTCAGCAAAGTACCTGTCAAGGAAATATTTGTGTTTTGGTCTAAGAATGGGAATATACTGCATTTGTGGCAGAGAAAACAGAGAAAATATGATGGTTTTTGTTATTCTGTGTGTATTTAAAAACAGAAAGTCATGAAACTGACACCTACTCTATGCCTTCTGCTTTAAATGACATTAAATTCAAATTTCAAGCTAGTGAAGTATCCTTTTTTTTTTTTTTTTTCCTTCAGTATTTGCAGCATATTTACAAATGATCAAAACATTCCTAAACCATGAAAATATTGAGGCATGTTGTTTTCTCTATAGGAATATAGGGCTGTTTGTTCTTTAAGTGAGGAAAGGGCCAGGGAAGAGCTTTGAAATCTGCTTTTAGATATGTAAATAATTTGATAATTTTCTAAATGCTATGTATGCTAGGGCTTTTACTGAGGCCAGTTATTATTGTGACCATCTTTTTCCAGTTAAAAAATAAACAGAAACACAAACCTGCACTCAGTGCAAAACCTGTATGGTTGAACTCTTGCTTTTCATACCTGCTGAGGTATGGTATTTTAGACTGCTTCTACTTTGTTTTCTGTTGTGTATTGATTAAGTAACTCAATATTTGACAACAAGAAGCTTCTTTTCCTGAGATATTTGTTATAGAGAATTTATGCTTTTCCATTTACAATGAAAAACATTAACACACTCCTCACTGTTTGTACGTCCTCCTAACGGTAAGAGATGCAACCAGCACTGCGTGACTGTGCACTCAACTGCTGTCAAGAAAAGAATCCAGCATTTGAATAACCTGTCATTTCATTCACATTTTTCCTAAAATGGTACCCAGATTTATCTTTAAAAAGTAATTTCAACTTAAAGTAATCATTTAATGCATTTATGTTAGGTTTGTGTGGGAAAAAAAAAAAAAAAATAACCTGCTTTTATTTCTTGTTTTGTTACTTCCCCCCTTTCAATTCAGTTTCTTTGCTCCCCCTACCACCACGGCGTACAAGAATTCTGTGGTCTTGAAGTAATTCTGTCACACAGTGCTGCTTACAAAGATCTGTAGGGTTGCATATTTCTGTATTCCTATAAAGAATGTCTGGAAGTATTAAAAACGATCCTCATCATTTTGTGAAGAACAGGAAGCCTTCTGTCAAAATTAGCCTGGCTACTGGGGTGAAAACTATATGATCCAACTATATGTGAACAGTTGCAGTAACTTGTAAATTATAGATGAGTGCTGTGATTCCACATTCTGTAGCAGTCAGGTGCTGCATATGATCCTTTCTTCTGTCCTTGCCTATTCTCTGACAAAATACAATATTAAGTTTCAGTATAACCACTCTCTTTTAGCTTTATTTTATAAATATGTCTAGTAGATATTAACTATTGTCAAGTCCTTTACAATACATGCAATCTTCTCTTAAAGGATGAACAGGTGACTTTTTTTTGTGTTCTTTCTTTAAATAACTTTCTTGAATGTTCTTTTGGGAGACATCAATACTCTCTCTCTAGTTAGAGGTGGCAGTGTACATGCCTACATCTTTTTGTTTTGTAGCCAGTCCTTTTCTTTCAAAGTTGTGCAAGAAATCTCATGGGCTTCTCTAAAACCTTCACGCAGAGACATAACACCGGTTTTGTATTAGGGATACAATAACATGTACAGATGTCTTAGAGGGCAGGAGGGGAAGCTTACTTGCAATTTGTTAAGGGGGGGAAATGCACCTAGAAATAAATTCAGTAGTAGTAGATATTTGCATGAATGTGCATGCATGCCTACCTAGTTCTGACTTCATTAGCAGTCATCAAAGAGAGCTGTGACTCATGTTCTGGTAGTACTTAGCTGCACTGCATATATACAGATTAAATAAGATTTAATTCATATTTAATTGGCAATTAGGAAAAGAAAGTTTTAAGAAGTTCATTTCCACCTTATTTTATTTTATTTTTTTAACTTTCTGGGCCATGTTAGATTGTTAACCCCTAGTGAAGGTTATTTTAAAGTAGGTTGAAGCAGAAGAACAGGAAATATAGAAAGAATGAACTTTGAATGATTTGAAACAACCCTTTTCTTCTACCTCCTTCATCACATGTGCATGTACTCTTCTAACAAAAATAATAATAAAAAAGATACACCGTATATTGTTTACCACCGTAAAAGTAAAGACTGAAGTTTGATCATAAAATGTACTTCTACATCAAGAAACCTGACAGAAGAAATCAATAAAAAAGAATTGCTTGTCTTTTTTTTTTTTTTTTTTTTTTTTTTTTTTTTTT
>CM021784.1:11782040-11801220 GCA_011076525.1 Nettapus auritus
TAAAAAATATTACTAACCAAACAATAAATATGAAACAAACTAATATTATTTTTTTATTTTTTTTTTTTTTTTTTTTTTTTTTTTTTTCAAAATAATACTCAGAGAAAATATGATAACACATCTTGAAGGCAGGTCAGGAAGGGCAAGTTTAACTGAACAGAGGCATCACATGAACAAAGCATGCGACTAATCCATATATTCCTTTATTGTCTGGGCACTCTCTTTCCTTCTCTGTTGGACCAAATGTAAACATCTTTTAACATTTTGTTTACCCGTCTCTTCTACAGTCCCTGTTTATCCCCACTGAATTAGCAAGATGTCAGTGCCATACCGAAATGTGTCAAGTTTAATAACATTTATTTCTACTGTCACGTGATTGTACTCCTATCCATGTGCTGGGTGAAATTTAATCTGCAGTCTCAGTCATCAATTATGCTCACTTTTGGTGTGTTATTCGAACAGCAGTGGCTGTGAATGCTCAAAGAGAGGAGAGGGTTTTGTTTTTCAGTGATTCTTCTCCCTCCTCATATGAGTGCAGGCAAAATAGCTGGGTACCATTGTCTGTCACAGCCACGTTTCATTTCTGCTTTACCAGCTCACTTGCACATCATCAATTCTAATCTGTATCATTTGGGTTCTTGTCTTCGATAATGTCAGTGGTCCTGCTACTGAAATTGCTAATGTCAGTCTGCAGCCAGTCCTCATAGGCGGGTCCAAAACAGCTACCTGAACCTTCCTTGCATGCAATCAGAGTCAATGACTGTATGCTGTTAATATGTCCTCTAGTAGAACATGGTAGCTTCCGATAACATTGGACACTACCAGCAAAGCAGCTGCAGTTTGGTTTGCCAATGTTCACAGAAGGAATAGTTTTGACTTCTATGGTAGAAATGACTGCAAGCAACAAAATATCCAGAGGCAGAATTGCATTAAGGTTTATTCATCACTTGATTTGTGTTTTGCGAGAAGTAAAATGAGCATGTGAGAAGCAAGGGATTTTTTTTTTTTTTTTTTTTTTCCTTTTGGCATAGTTGTATATTTGTAGCAACATCTGTGGACTGTGAAAATTGTATATGATGCAAGAATGCAAAGCAGGATGCAACATGCAAAAAATGGCAGAGTTCTTAATTTGCTATCTTTACCAAATTCATCACCACTCTTTGTTGTTTTCACCATCATTTCTTGATAAAAAATAGCTTCTTCCTGTGGAAACAGGTATATTAGTGGAAGCTTCAGGCTCTATGCACTCTATGATGTTTGAAGTTTAATTTAGACTCGGAGAAATGAAAAACTGTGGAGGAAAACTTTTTTTTTTTTTTTTTTTTTTTTTTTTCCATCTATTGAAAGACACTAAACTATATTAGCTTTATGCAATGACTGTTGCTCAGCCTACAGATTCATTTTGTGAAATTGGTAACACTGAAGCAACCTAGGAAATAGCTATAGAAAGACATCAATGATGCTTTGTAATAAATGCAGTCACCACACCACATCCAGCTTCCCAGGAGAGCGATTAACAATTCATAATCTTCAACATTTCTGTATTTGGATGGACTAGAATTCAGATCCTGGAGGTGCTAAATCCTTTTTGTAAATATGAAGCTATTTTTCTACATATTAAAGCTGTTTTTTTAATTATTATTTTATTATTATTTTTATGTTGTTATGTTGTTTTGTTTTTCAAGGTGTTAGTGTTCTTTTGGCATCTTTTAAGTCCTGTGCTTTCACAATATGTTAGCATTCTCATTCAGACAACTAGGGACCAGGATATACAGAGAGGAAAGGTCATTCATCCACAGTGTATATGGCAGCCCCTTGAAGCAGGAGCATTATCACCTGACTGCTGGTGAAGCACTCTGGTTACAAGAATGTCTTCCCCATTGTGTGCCAGTATGCAGATTTCTAACGACTTGGGAAAAGGTCAAGAATACAAAAATAATGAAGATTTTCAGTAATAGTGGTAAACATTTTTTTTTCTTTCTTTTAAATTTCAGTGAGGATTAAGTTCTGTACAGAGCCATGGAAGCCTGCAGAGCTTTAATTGCTCAGCACTGGAAAAGCTTAATTTCTCTGAATAGAGTCTTTCGTGATTTAGGATGTTTCTGATATGCCCTTGAAACTTCACTCACAGAAGACAAATAGTCAAAAACAAAATTACAAATTTTAATGCACCTGCAGAGAGTCTTAATGAAATTCTGTAAAAACACTGTGAACATGTCCTGAAATTAGCTAAAATATTCTGTATGTGATCCTGATATTTTCATTAAAACACCAGTGAAAGGAGTCAGTTAGCTTTAAATTTTATGGAATTACTAAAAAGGAACTGCAGAAACAAATTCTTAGAGGAATTTAAAAACGTATTCAGAGAGTTGCTCATCATTATCTTTGTAAAAATGTGTGATTGTAACGCATTCCTCTAGTCTGCCTTAGCTATTTTGAATGAAGTAGATTCAGCTCTGTATTGCATTTGTGGCTCTTTTTCCAAGTATTATTCAGTCTATTGTGCCACTTCATAGAACAGCCCACAGGGGCTGGTCATTAGCTCCTTTAAAGATTAATCTTCTGTCTGTTGGCAGAGAGAACAGAAATATTATAAAAGCACAAAATTCTGCTTTCTTTTTAACTCAGAAGTGTGTTTAAGATTTATTTGACTTTTGATTGTCATTTTCATATTTTTATAGGTTTGTATCATTTGTTCCTTGGAATTTCAATATCATCACATATCATTGCACGATCTGTTGATGAAATAATTGGAAAAAATTAATGAACCAGTCTTTCCAAATTGTATGTCTGCACATCTGAAAAGCTTAAAGTGCAGTTTTCAGAAGCTAAATAAAAGCTAAACTGAAGGGGAGGGCCTTCTTGAAAGAAAATTAAATGACACTATAGATGCTATTATGTTCTAAGAAATAATCTTTTATACTGAAAAGAAAATCTGTTCAGCAGCATAGGACATACTACTTATGACAAAAGATTGGAAGGCAATTTAAAATTTCGCAAAAGGGCATATGCCAGCATATTCCAAACCTCTGAAAACTGGGATCATGTTGTGGGGTGCTTTTATTTAGAGGCCAACATTTTATCAAACTAAGACAAATAGAAAGTACTAGACCTAGTACAAAGCTGCAAAAATGTTCAGTGTTTTAATACTCACAGCTGAGTTAAGTGGTGGGTTTTTTGTTTTGTTATTTTTTTTTCTTGCCTCAAGACCAGCTGTAGGACCACTGATAAGAAGTTCAGGGGAAAGACAGCCTTTGGGCTACTTGCTCCATTATCTATGGATGAAGATGCCCTCGATTGTGGATGGATTTTATATCCACCTCTATCTGAAGATAGGGAAAATATATTTCAAAAATACTTTAGGCTGAATAATGAGTGAACATGTGATTTCAAGGGACTCTTTATTTTCATAAATCAACCCATGTGTGTTTTTAAGGCTTTATTCAGCTTGAGATTTGCATACTTAAGGGTCAAAGGAGAAGATGGCTCCGGTTCAGGAAGTAAATATCTCTTGTTGAAATTCTCTCTAAATAGCCTTCCACAATTTTTAGCTTTGTTCTCAAGAGTCACATGGCTGAGAGACGCATATGATGACATCAGGTGGAGTCCATCATGCGTGCCTTGATGTCATTACTCTGGGGAGGTGGAATTTTTTCAGAGTGACATGGAAGTCATCCAAGAGACATCTAGATTTACCTTAAAAGATCCTGCACACTGAGGACATTAAAAAATAAATGTGTGTTTCCAAAAAAGCAAATAATCAAGTAAACCTATGGGTGCCCAATGGCTCTTCAATTCCTAATCCTTCTTTCCTTTCCATTTCTTGTCCAGGTTCCTATTTTCATCCCATCCTATCCCCTTGT
Source organism: Nettapus auritus (assembly GCA_011076525.1). NCBI lineage: Eukaryota > Metazoa > Chordata > Aves > Anseriformes > Anatidae > Nettapus > Nettapus auritus. The sequence continues at coordinate 11,785,904 of CM021784.1, forward strand.
AACACTTGCCTTGTTTCTAATTTGCTTGTCCCCTTTTCCCCATTCCCTCCTCCCCACTCAGCTAACTCCTGCCCTCCTCCTTTCCCTCGGGTCCTCTCTGCTGAGTCCTCTCTAACGTGCTCACAGACATTCCTTCCACTCTTCTGCTACAAACTTGAAGATGAAGAAAGTGACAGGCAAAGTGGACAGCTGGAGTTTGTCTGACATGACAGCTTTCCCCTGTGCCAAATATTAGTATTGCCACTGTGGTAGCACAGCCAAATTTAAAATACACCCATAGTCTTTTCCTGAAATATGCCCTATATAAATTCCAGTCTTTGGCTGAGCAAAACATTGATATCATCTTTCTTTCCTTTTTTTTTTTTTTTTTAATATATGTGAACATACACAATCTATATATGCTTTTTATATATGAGCTGCCCTCAAACCTGCACAGTCTAAGCAGTAGCTCATAAGGCTAAAGTGAAATGCACATATTTAGGTTTTAAATCCTAGCTGGTATTCTGTGTAAATTGATAACTAATAACAGGAATGTCTGCATCAATATTTAGCACAACCAGACAGTAGCTAACAATGTTTAATCAGGAAAATGAGCTAGATTTATCTTTGGAGGAAAAAAAAAAAAAGAAAAACCATTTCATTTATCACTCCACAAAAATGCTGAGTGAGCTACAATATTACAAGTCAAGATGACCTGGATTTTATTTGGCACTGACATATTTTGGGAAACTTATTTAACCCTTTTGTTTCTTAGTTTGCACATATACCAAAAGTTTAATAACCTCTTTCTCACTCAAGCTGTAAAAATTAACAATTGGTAACTGCTGGGAGATTTTCAGATGAAAAGTGCTAGATAAAAGTACCACATAGGTGTAATCATAACTGTAATCACCAGTTCTCAAAAAAAATAAAAATTATATTAAAAAGACAGCTATGTGCATAATAATAATATCCAATTACATTAAATCTACTTAAAACTACAAGGAATAGCAACCCTCCTACTTAAAACAGCTAATATTATTTGCCTTTGAGAAAGGAGGATTTGAGAATCCCAAATAAAATCCCAGAAATTCCAGATGGGAAAACTGCACTTCAACCCCTTTTTTTTTGCAGCTGGTACTACTGCCCACTGCTTACAGCCACTATCTTCTAGCCTAGGTTTGGCTGTATTCTATTATTTGGTTATGACAATTCTCTTGTTCCAATTACAGAAAACAGCATTTGATTATTCTCCCAGTGATGTTAACATAAAGAAGCAAAATAGCAGCTTTATTTTACTTACTTTACAGAATCCCATCATGCAGTAAAATCAGAATCTGCCCAAACAGTTGGAAATGTAGATATGAATCTCAAACCCATGTAACAGCTAGAAGTTTTCACTTGAGATCAAAAATGTTTTTCACAATTATTTTGGACAAATTTTATGATTTTCCTGTACCAATGTGAAATTCATGGGTTTGTCACAGCTGATCTAAATTAGTAACTAAAATGCTAAACCTTTATTGTCATAAAAAGATTTCTGTTTCCCAAATGATAAGAGAGTTATGACATGTATTGATCTACTGAGGTGGTAGTAGTCAGTGAAAAATGGATCTCCTCATTTATTTTTTGTCCTTTTGCTATTATTATATTTATTGAGAACATCTCAGAACAATTGGCACAAAAGCTTGAGATGTTGATAAACTGATAAGCCGTGCATATATTTGGAGCAATAGTTGATCAATGTATATTAACTATGGTTATTTGGACAGGGAAATGTAATATTTTCCCCATCTCCTCTTGGAAATAAATTTAATACTCTATCTCACCTCCCATGTGTTTCCCAGTAATCGCCTTCAGTTATTTTTTTCCCAATTAATTACAGTAATTTAGATGATGAACGGAGTCTCTCTCATGGGGATGTGTAGTCAGAATATGGCCTGGAAAAAAATCTTCTTTGAACAATGCAGCCTTACATTCAGATTATTTCTAAGCAGATTTTTTCCCTATGTCATGCTCATTTAAATGTGTATCTGGAGACTCCAGAATGTATTCCAAGCTGGTTTAAAATGGAGCACCAGAAGGAAAATTTCATCAAGTTTGTCAGTGCAAGCTCCTAGCCATTCAGAGAATTATTCCCTTGTTTTGGTGGGGGTTTTCTGATCTTTCCTCTGATTGAAGGAGGGAAGTGCATAGGATTTCTAGTGTATTATTTTTTTTCTGCTGCACGTGAGTGTAATTCCTTCCTCATTGTTCATTGACAGTGCTTGTTTAGTGAACACATGACAACGGCAACATTTAGTAGTAGCAAAAGTTTTTGATTGTAGTCATCCAAGACGATGAGGAACATAAACCATTCTATGTGAATCAAGTTGCAGCAGAGAATATAACTGAAAAATAACAAGGAAGCAAACAGAAAATATTTGCTGGAGGGCAAAACTGGAAACAGGCCAGATTACAGATTTCTGTAGTACCTTTTTCTCAAACCTTATACCATGCATGCTACAAACATATCCAAAGCAGGAATTAACTGTTTAAGAAGGTCATGCTAATGGGGAAAATTTTAAACCATCAGGATGTATGCTGACTGTGTTTCAACACCAGTAAAAGAGGTATCATTTGGAAGCATATTATAGTATATCTGCTAAAGGAAATCTTAAAGCAGACATCTCCTGACAGGCAAGAATATGTGATATGCATAAATAAATAAATACAGTGTTACAGTATTCTCATGGAAATCACCATGTTGTGGAGTATATCTTTTTAAAAAATGTTCAAGATATTAAGAGCACATCACCCACTATGCTTCTTAGTTTCCTCTTGGATATCAGGGCACACTTAAAATCTCTCTATTTCCAATGCTTTCAATAGGCCAGACCCATGGTATCCAAGTGACTGAGTCCATGTATCAGCTTTTGACTAGGATTGGTAATTTTTTTCACTTTAATATCAAATTAGAGTGATATTTTTTTGTGATCAGATTTAATCAGAGTGGGCTTCAGTCAATAGATGGACCAGATTACAGAATTGATTTGCATGGAAATTAGAAATAATTAAAACAAAATTATTGATTATATCAAGTTGAAAAACTCCCTCCTAAAATTTGCGTTGCCACAGAGCAGCTCCTAACTGATATGTTTTTATCATTCTATAAATTATAACAAGACAAATGTATGCAGGTACGTTGGAATTTGCTGATCTTTTTGAACATCGTAGAATGGACAGTAACTCTGAATCAAAAGAATTATTTCAAGAATTCAAATGTTCTTTAAATGCTCTGAAGACCTTATGATACATTCCTATATCACTTCCAACTTTAGTTGGGAATGAATAATGTTTGCTTTTCTGTTTCACGTTAAAAATGTGTTCTGATTTCCTATTTAAATATAGAATTGAAAATATTCTTCCCTCTTTTTATTGTGGTCAGATTAATTTCTTTATTATAAGTCTCTTCCCTACATTAAATTGCATTGAGTTTTGTTTCATCTAACCCTTCCAATTCTTTATCTCTAGTGATAAAATACTCCGCTTCCCTCCTATTTTTCCCTGTTAAATGATTCTTATTTAAAGAACTCACAACCTATGGCATTTATTTGAGACTTACAAGAACAAAGTTTAATTCTTTAATTCCTAATTCTTCTTCAGCTCTACTGTGTGATCCTTTTATGACACTGAACAAGTTAGTCAGGCTCCCTGTATACTCTTCCCTATCTATAAAAAGTGGATAATAGCACTTTAGGTATGTTGAGAGACATTTCCTTCCTTTATTTTGCTGCTAACCTCTAAAAAGGTTTTCTTACTGTGTGCCCCAAAACAGCTTGCAAGTAATTTGAATACCAACAAACTGGGTCTTTCTGACAGCTGGAGCTTGACAGGCTGCTCCGAGTCCCTCCAATGAATTGTTGGTCTGTCACGCTGTTTCTCCTAGTAATGGTATAAGAGCTGATAGAAAGTTGAATACCTATAAATAGATGGAGAGAATAGGTCTTAGACTCTGTAGGTGGTATTTTATCATCTTGGCTTCCCCTGCCATTGCATGGTGCACTTTGACAGCTTAAAATAACTGAGTGCCAGTTTTGTGCCAAAAATATAAAATGTCATTCAGTATTACAGTATCCATTTCAGCTATGGACATTCCTAACACTTCCTACAGCAGCTTTCCTAGCACTGCTAATTCCAAATGCTGTCAGAAATAAAACTCTTGCAGGTGACCAAATTTATTCAATTCTTACCTTAAACTGGGAAAGACATTTCAGTCCATCTGCATGTGTCTTCAGTTCTTCTAGACTGTATGGATAGCATATGATCTTATATGGCCCTTACAAAAGCTGCTCTGTCTTTCCACCACAAAGCAGGCAGTGTGTTAAAGTATAAAATCTGCCTTGCTGTTTTAGACTTTCCTCATAGTCATGGACTAATTTTTGATACAAGGAGTGCTCATGCATATAATGAACATACAGTAGATTTGATGAGCTGGAACCTTCTGCTTCAGATGGTGCTTCAGCAAGTTTAGCTGCTGTAATGCAAACAAAATGTTTTCTTGTTTTGACAGTGTGTGTATTGCTACCACAGTTTTAACATGCCTCTCCTGAAAAATGTATCATGTGGTAGAATTACTCCATAGAAAGCCAAGAGCCATTTTTTAACAAGCTTAAAGATATGGAACTGTGTCGTCATTCATTTACCAGATTGCCTGAGATACACTGCTATTAATCTCAGGGTAAACGCTAGATGAGCACTTCTCATCAGCTTTATCATTCTGATACAATCAGATAGGGGAACTGGAGGTGTAAAACCAAACAACTCTGTGTATTACAAGCCTTATTTTAAATCAGATAGAGTGACTATTTTTGCTGTTAAAGTATCTCACCCACATCGTGACTCCTCTTTATCCTTCCTGTAATTTCCACAGTGCCTTTTTGGTCTGCTTAGGTCTCTGGCAGTGCTCTGGTCAGACAGGACATACTCCTGATGGTTTCTCAAATACAATCTCTCCAGTAGAGGATATATCTAATGATGTGGAAGGGAAGAGCTCAATTTTTCTGATTTACTGGCACAGGATTTTTGAACGCTCTTCTACTGTTCTCTTGCATTTGAGGGTCTAGCCTGAGAGCTCTTGATAGGTTGGGTTTACAGGTATTTACTGGTTGCAAAGGCTTTGTAGTTTGTCTAAACTTTTATTTTTCCTCTTGGGAATGCATTGATACCTCTTGTAACTGTCAGACATTTTAATTTTACTGTAGTGAGGGTGGGAAGGGGTGAAACAAGAACTGTACAGTGTGTATTTTATCCTGAGAAATAATTAGTGGGTAAGAGAGCTGGGCTGTCATAAATTTTTATGCCTATCTTAAAGCAAAATGAATTGCTAGACAATGAGGGAAAATAGCATTTAGAGGGCTCTGTGTTTTTTTTCATTTTTGATACTTTTGCTTCATATAGTTTCACTAGGTCCAAGTACCGCACTTCATCCTTTCTCCTCTCATTTCAGTTGTTTGGGAAGTGCCAAGAGCATCTTGTTTGATTTAATAAATGTTTTGTCAATCATAGGGAGATTGTTTGCAGAGCTCTAGTTCTCTTAGGTATCTGCTTATGAAGTATATAAGCCTGTTAGTGATTATTTTTCTTCATATTCTCTCGTTTTTTGTATTTTTGTAGATCAGAAGAGAAACATTGTATTGTGATAAAGCTGGGATGGTGACTGACTCATTTCTCTGTTTATCCTCCTGAGTTGTAATTTTGTGTTTTCATTTTTTGTTCAAGTTTGGCAAAGATAGTTTGATTATGCATTTCACGCTTTGTGCTCCTCAGGTAATGTTATGGATCTTGATTCTGCCATGAATTTGGATTCAACACTTCCCTGGACTGAATATTTGGATTGTCAGAAGTGTTTGAAGGGTGGCAGGATGGCCATTTTATCTCATGCAAGTAGATGTAAAAATTAATGAAGGAAAACAGAGGACAGAGGCAAGTGATTCACTCAGGGTGGACAAATTGGCTTTCAAAAGAAAAACTAACTGCCCTCCAGAGGAATAATACAGCAAGATGCTGAGCAAGCTGGCTAGAATCTAGAAAAGCCTTCAATCATGTCCTTAATTTTAAATAGTCAAGTAATGGTTTAGCTTTACAAGGAAATGTGAATGTGTATGTGAAATAAAACTGATTACAGTCTTCATGCAATCAAGCTCTAAAAACTTGCTCCAGTTCCCTGACTTTCGTTCCCATGTCTTCCAAGTGGTGATTCCACCTTGAAGTGATCTCGCATTTCATAGCACACATCAGCTTGACTGCAAAAGTTTCATATTCTGATGGCTTCTACTGAGCGATTTCCAGACACTCACATACAAAATTCTCAGAATTAAGTTTATTTCCTCTGAAATAGCAACAGGATATTGTTCTGTTCCGCAACAAATCAGTTCTCTGTCCTTTTCAGTGTTTCAACAGGTTTCAACTTTTCATTACAGGAAAAGAGGACTGCTCACTTAGGAGAAAGTTTCTGTTGATAAGCGTATATATACATTAGCAGTTAGCTGCTGTATGATGGCTAGGAAAACACACAGAAAAGTTTTGCATAATAAGTTGAGTTCAGGAGAATGTTTCTAAAAGACCTTAAGGCCAGATGCTAATTAGAGAATGACAAAATTGTTCAGAAAATAAGACTAGAACTGTAAGAATCTTGCCATAGTCAGACTACTGTCAGCAAAGATGCTTAATTATCCACTGTATATAATAACTCCCTTGTGAAGTTATATGATAAGTATAAAGGGCATTGAAGTCAGAAATATTCTGAAAGTCTTTGGCCTGAAAAGCAAGAGCAATGAAAGATGTTATAACAATGAAAACAGTGTGAAACATCTTTTCAGTAACTTCTTTTTAGACCCTCAGAAAATAACAAAGCAGAGAAACAATGAAAAAGTGGTGTGAGCTGGAGTCTGTTCCCTTTTACACGAGCTTAATTGTGTTTCACTGTTCTGTTCCTGATTTTCGTTAATACTAGCAAAAACAAAGTCAGGGCTTACAATTTCTTAAGCTGCTCAATACAGATCCATGCAACTCTTTGTAAATAACAGGCGAAAAGCAATCGTTGGGTAACATAATACAACCCCTGAACTTTGATCTCAATCAAGGCAATCTACAAAGAAACAATAATGTCATAACTCTTTTAAAGCTTGCAACCCTGAAAAATAAAACAGCTATCAGAAACCTACTCACAGAACGCTGAGAAATAATTCTCCTGACCTACAGCACTGTTCCATATGTTGTATATACTAAAGAGTAAAACTGGTTTGTATTTGTACCTACAGCTCCCACCAATTATAGCTGAAGTTGTTGGCTCCCTGTGTGTTTTCATTGACACAGATAAAAACAGATACAGTGAATAAGATGGAGAATATTACTACTCACAGTTCTCATGTTACACCATAGGCATGATTTTATTCTTTTTATACCTTTATTTTAGCTTGAAAAGTGCTCTTAGAAATAGCCTGACTGAGTAGGGTCTGTGTAAAGAAAAACTTAAGACTGTGTTACCATTCAAGCTTGAAGACACAACAGAAGGAAGACGTGATCCTTCAAGGCTAAGGGATACCAGAGTTGTAAGCTGTATGTGGGGATATAGGCCCTGCTCATTAGTGGGAAATGGATCAAGACATTTTGATCAATCGAGATGACTAATTCCCTAATAAGTACCTGCCAGGCAGAGGTCTGTTTTGTACTGGAGAAGTGGTGGCTTGAGTGGCAAATCTATCTGGGGTGACTTATTTGCACCCTACTTCTTCCCTACTGGTGCTCCCCTGCAGTCCTCATATCCACAAGGGAGAGATGGAGATGAGGTGCCCATCAGGGCAGCAGCAGAGGCAGTGTGCTCCTGTTGAAAGGCCGGCACAGGCCTCATCAGCCAGCACTGGGGGCCAGAGCTGGCTCGTTGCTTGGATACAGCTTTCCACAGCTGCACTGGAAAGTGCTCTGAAACAAGGATGGCTTCAGCCTGGCAGCAGTTACTGGGGAGGCAGGCTGCAGCTCTTACTTTAGAAACCAAATGGGCCTGCCTTTGCAGTTAGCATTTCATTAGGGTGTCAGCAGGCTTCCTGTGGTACCAGATGAGTCATAAGGTGACAACCGAGATCCTAAGTTTGTGTCAACTGCAATCCCATTCACCTCCAAAAAAAGAGGTTCTGGAAGCAGCTGAAGAACTGGTTTGGATTTGGATCTTCTAAGACCAGGCCTTAATCATGTCTACTTCTGTCATGCATCTCTACAAGTTTGTGAATGAAAGCTTCCTGTCCTGGATCTCATCTGCCCCTTGGTTTCTGTTAGGGTCCTGCATGGTATTTACCTTAAATAAAAAGCTCAGGAAAGCAAAAACAGGACTCACTTCAGTAGCTGTATGTGTGGTGCCAAAAGTCACATTTCCTGATACACAAGCCTACAATAATAACTGATTTTAAAATTACAAGAGTGATCACTATATATCAGCAGCCACGGGAGATTTGCCTAATTTTAAAACCAGCTTTAAGGTTTTTGTTAGTTTCTATATCTCTTAGATTTTCTATTCATCACAACTGCAAAGTGGTGTTTAATGACCTTTTGATTTCACTTTAATGAAGTCTTTAAACTATGTCATAACCACCCTAAATATAAGTGAAATTATTACTTTAAACATTACTTTAAACTTGCAAACACAATGATCTTGATAGGTGTGAAGGCAGGTAATGTTACATGGATGTGATTCAGACCTGTAGCTGAGAAAAGTTGTACCTTTAAAATGGGATGTGGGAGATGGAGGGTATAATGCTTTAAGAAGCAATTGTCCAAAGTGTATGCTTTCAGTTTAAAAACATTGTATTATGTGGTATCTAGAGTAAATGCCAGGAGAGCATAAAGGAAAGAGAATGGACAAAAAGCTTATGAAAAGCAGGTAAAATTGAGGTAATATTAAGCGATTACTTCACACTGTAGTCCCCACGTTTCTGTTCTATGCAGACCTGTGACTTAGTCCACAGACATAGAAACTGAAGAATATGATATAAAATAAGAAGTGACACTCAGAGAAAAACTGTGCTTTGAGGGGAGGGCTCAGATGACATACAGTACCTTTTGCTATTCTCGAAGAGATAATTTGAGTTGCTATTGTAATATTAATCATGAAATTTATAGCTAAGATATCTGAAGTGATTGGCTCATAAACAAACCGGAAATTACATGCCGGTGTTTCAATTTAAATATACATTCTTGGATATTGGAACTACTTCTTAATGATTTAGAAAACAGAAGTAAAATAACCCAAAATTCATGATGCATGTAATTTGCTGTACATAGTTTGGCAGGCTCCCACTAATTGCTATATATTCTCTGCAGAATAAATACCAGCTTTGGTGCCACTGAAGCTGGGACATTGCTTATGTTGGTAAGGGGCATTTTAGGTGTACTTATGAAATTGCTGCTCAGCTGCTGAGAACTGGCTTGGAGTGACACTACTGAGCACTGTCTGCTTCCATTAGCTTCAGCGAGAGCAGAGGTGATCCAGACTGGGCCAGGTCAGGCTCTTTTTTTCTGCAGCTCAGGAAGGCTGCTTCTCAGAGTGTCTGTTGTGGTTCTCCAGGTAAATGTTCTGCTGTGAAGGAAAACTTGATTTCACAAACATGTTTGCATACACTTGCTAACATTTATGTGAAATTTCATATCCAAAGTAATCATTATGATGGGAAGCACCTCCATTTTGTATTTCTTTTTTTATACTGCATTAGGAAAAAAAAAAAAAAAAAAAAAAAAAAAAAAGCTTCCTATGAGTCTTTTTAAACATAATCAAGAGCACTGGGATCTTTATAAAATTAGCTTAGACTTTCTGCTGATTCCTCCATCCTCCACATAGCTTTGCATGACTATAACTCATCTACGATGTTGACAGCCGTCTCATTATCTTTAAATCATGGTCCCTGGACTTATTTACTAAAACAGTAAGGTTAAAAATGAATGGTGAGGTTGAACTATGACTTGGTTGCCATTAATGTTTATCAGTGCTATTTGCATTTGAACCAACAAAGGAAGATTGCAAGAGGCAATAACTGTGCTGATCCTGCTCAATGCAACATAATTACAGGGTCAGACTTAACATATTTTATATCAGTTTGTTCATAAAGCTGAAAAGGCTTTTAGGAGTCCACGGTAGAGCTGCAGTAAAGCATTTGACCTGCAAACCAGTAGAGATGAAAAAGTCATCGCAGCCCATGCTCTTCAAGAGCATTTAACCATTTTTATTTATTTATTTATTTATTTATTTATTTATGTGCATGACTGTGGAGATATTTTTGTGTTGTAAAAAATCACTTGTCATGAAGAGTTCCCAGCAAATACCTTATATAATAAAGTTTCAAGTATTAAAACATACAGATAGATGCATATAGACAGTGCTCCAGTGATCAGGCTTCTGTGAAGTTCTCTGCTGATACTGTCCTCAGACATTGCTGTACTCCCATTAGAAAATCCAAGGAGGAGAAAAAAAAAAAAAAAAAAAAAGGTAGAAAGCAAGAGCATTTAATTATGAATTCTAAGATGAATTTCTTCCCTGTCCTGTCCCCTCACACCCCCACCTTACAGTGGATTGTTTAATGAAAACACCTGAGGACAGAGAAAGCACGTTGCAAAGGAAGATGTCTACTAGGCTCTCTGTTACCACTTTATACGACAGTATCTGGTTATATGCATATAAATTCATACTGCTTGAGCACATATTCCCATTACTAGTGAGTTTCATTTTTGCAGCACAGTCTGTGTTTCCTATTTGTAGAATTTTTATTTCCTATAATTCCATGTTTCAGCAAGAAGAGAGCTATGTCTCTGGCAGTGATACTGGTTTGCCTCTGTTTAAAGAGCTGTGCAAAATGTTGTACTTGGGTTTGCTGACGGTCAGTAAAACTAAATAGGGATGATGGGTAAAGTCTGTGATGCCAAAATGGAGACATCATCAGAGGAAGAAGGTCCAGTTGCTGTGTCACAATCTCATTTAGACTATGTCTTTTGTGGGCAAAGACTACAATCCAATAGATGTGTTCACTGAGCAGGAGTACAGAATGTTCTGTGTTGAGCTGGACTTAGAATGCCACATTTCTGTGGTGTTGCCTATTGGTAGGGATGGTTGGAAAGAAGGGGATTAGGATTTCTCTGAAACGTTTCCCTTAGAAAAAATCAATTCGCTATCAGACATAGTTTATATTGATTATCAATTACTAATGAGTCAACTACTGCTTTGGTGCAGTCTTTTTTCTTTCTGAAGAGTAGGCAAAGTTCTTTTCCACAGTTAGCTGTTCCTCTTTGCTCTTAACTCTCTGTAGCAAAGAAATAACCTCATGTTTTTCTGTGGCTACACAATACTTCATCTTTCCATCTAGTATCACTTTCTCTGTTTTAGAGAATTAATTATTGTAGATTGCCAGAAATAACCTCAAATCAAACAGCATTTAGCCCTTTCAGTAGTATGAAAGTGTTTGCAGTCACCTTCTCCTGAATTGCTAAGCTAAGAGGTCACAAGCAACAAATGCAATAGAAAGCCATTTGCTTTAGGGTTATTAGCACATTTTGGAGATAATTACATAATTTTTCAAATATTCCTAGGGATTTACTTCAGTAACACAATCATGAATGTGAACTTCAGTAAAGGAAAATTATAGGTGATTTCTGTTTATTTTGCTTGTTTCTATAGTAACAATAGTAATTATTAATAAACAGAACACTCTGTTCTGGCAAGTCATGTTAGGAAAGGCTCTGTAATAAAAATGAATTCTAAAAGTAGCTTCCAAGGAGGTTATCCAGTTACGTTTCAAAATGGCAATGCATCCTTCAGGCTGTTAGCAGACAGTTATACAGCCCTCATCTTCATTTGGAACTTCTGCTATCAGTGGAGCTACACTGGTTTACATCATTTATGGATATAACTAGCATGTTTTAAATGCTCTGGAAACTAATATGACCTAGATACTTGTGCCTGCTTGTACTGTGCATTGGTATTAGAAGTCTATTATTAGGTGTCTAGAGATATTAGAGCTCTAGGTAAATCTCATTTTGTGGAAATGAGAAATATACAAAAATGATCACATGCGCATGACTTTGTTCAGAGTTTGCTTTATTTAACATGAATTGTCCTCCATATCCCTTTTTACTGAGGAGACACAAACTTGCTATTTAACTGTGGAAGTCAGAAACATTTCATAAAAGCAGGTGACTCTGTAAGTCATCAGGAATTGGCATACATCTTGCTTAAATACTATGACTAGAGAAGTTTGCTCAAAGGTGTCGTCAGAGCCACAAGTCCCTCAAAAATCTTGAGCCGTCTCTTATTCTCCATGGGGTTACTCATTGTAGTTCCTGGCCTGCTTTATTCACTTGTCCAGCAGATCTAAACAAGGACTTAAATAACTTTTTAAAAGACTGTATCCAACAGTCCCCATCTTTTGTTTTCTCTACCACCACCAGCTACTACTTTAGAAGAGCTATGTTTTCTCTACTGTCTTTCCTGTAAGACAACCATAAATTTTGTAGGAGGTTTTCAGGACAACAATAAATGTCTTTAAGTCCAGAGAACTCAGGGATGAAAGCTCAAGAAGTACAGTTATGCTCTGGAGCCAAGTCTATAACATTAGAAATAAAATAATTTTTCTGTTGTACCAGTAGAAATTGCTACCTAAATTCAGCATTGCTTTTGCCAGGTTTACCACACAAAACAGGGTACTGTGAATATGGGAAGCAGGTTTGGGAGGCGTAGTCTGCTCTGAGTTTGGCTCATACATCAGTAATATAATTGTTAACAGTGTTTTGATTACAGAATCATTTATAGCTGTTTAAACACTATCAGGGGCACTGATATTAAATTTACAAGTTTGTTTATCAGGATGGTAAAAGGGGAAACTTCTACTGTGGAAATCATTAAAGTTTTAAATGACTTCATTGATGTAAAGCTTCTATGCCAAATTATTAGCTGTGGGCTCTAGATCTGCCAAAGTGAATGAATCTGTACCAGTTTACAGTGTATGAGACTTTGGTCCCATGAGTTCATCGTTAGATTAACTTTTTGACTCTAATTGGATTTTAAAGTGTAAGATGGAATAAGGAAGGATGCATTATTTTCTTCTACTCCCTTAAAAGGATCTCAGTATGGCAACAGAAAGAATAAATAAATAAAAATAAAATCACTCAGGCAGTTTCCAAAATTGCAGCTCTGCAAAAAGGAGGAAAGTGAGTTGTTTGTATATAAAAGCACTCATAAATTGTCAAGCAAAGTAGCATATGCAGAAAAAAAAAAAAAAAAATGCAATGAAAGTGGGCATATCACACCAATTAATCTATATATGTGAAAAACACACATATATAAGTCCTTTGCAGTATGCACAGAAGCTTGTGTGTGTACAGAAAGCTGCCCAGCCTGGCAAAAACTGTGCGGGTTTGGGGTAAGTTTTGCTTTGCATTATGCACACTTAACTGTACCTAACCGTGCACACATCAAAAACCTTACTCTTCTATCTACTAGAAAAATTACTTCGAAAGAGACATAGTCATCCTTCTTGGATATATATTAAGATGGAGATAATGTCAAGCAGTTTGGTATATTCACTTATGAATAATTCATCCAGCTGCACACAGTTATTCTTTATTATTATTATTATTAATTATGTTTGTATTGCTGGAAAAGACAGGAAGGCTGTAACTGCTGCCTCATGAGAGATCCTTAATGTTTGAATTTGGTTAGACCAAGATGTGTGATATGAGGAAAGGGAGAAAGACAATGATAAATAGATCACAAGACACAAAGGCTTTAATAATGTTGATGGGGAGAAATATCATTTGTTTGAGATGATAGCCTTAGGAGAGCAGGCTACTCCTAGTTGCCTTGACAGGAGTTCAGTTCTTTGTTGCTTTCTGTGAGCTGGGTATACTTAGAGTAGGCTTGCCTGCATTACAACATGCTTGGCTTGGATCTGCAAAAAAGTTTGGTCTGTAAATGGGATTGGAGTTACGCAAGTGTGTTTGGAAAAAGGGCAAGGAGTGTTGCCTATTTTAAACGAGACTTCTAGAAGACTCTGCATGGGCCCACGAGGAGCCCTGATACCAGCAGTGCTCTTGATACCACATTATTTAACTCTGTGTGTGTGTAAGAAATGTTTGGAAGCACAAAAAAAAAAACGATGCAAAAAAGGATCTTTACAGCAATCAACTACTCTCAGACAACACCTCACTTTCATATCCCCCATGCAATTCAGAGGTGTCACAAAATCCTGGCTGAAATTACATCAAATTGAATACTTCTGATGTATTTTTGTTACAACTCAAAGAATATCTTTGCATTTCATGACAGAGCTGAGTAAAGCCATAATAATGATTAATCTCCATAGGGATACTTACAGTACCTATTTTCTGTGTTTAGACTTTTAGGAAAATGTATAAAGATATAAACTGAGCTAAATTCTAATGGAAGGTTATTAATCTGGAATCCTTCATTATGCAGCAAAAATGTAGCATAGGAGTGACCTTTTGGTATCTTAATTTTTTTCATCATAACCTATAAAAATTATTGAAAACTTTTGCAAATGTAACTGCAAATCAACAAAACATTTCAATGTCATTTTGTCACTTTGTATCTGTCTTTAATATTTTTCCAGGCTGTAGAACTCCCTGTGTCCTTTAGGCATGATATTGACTGTAACCATAATACCAGTAATCTGTACAGAATAGCACGGATCCTACTGCAGTCTCACTTAAGTGCAGACTCACAATACTGAGAGCATGAAAATCTGATAGCCTGGACTGCTGCTCAGGGAACATTATGATCACCTGTGACCAGTGTTGGACTTGTACTGTGAAAAGTCACTCTGACTTCTGACTTGCTTTTTCTTCCACTTCAGCTCAGCAAGACTGGCAGCTGGTTATTCACTTACTCAACACTCACAAGTGTACTGAGACCAGCGCAACCTACACATGACCCACTTCTGTGCTGCATCGTTCCTCACTCTGCAAGGACACCCAAAGACTGCTTTTGACAGAGGTACCTCCCCTCATACATTCAGATGGGAAAAATACCTGTGCCTGTATTAGATATTTTTCAGAGAATTGAATTTCAGTTGTTATTGACTAGACTGGGTCTGTGCTATGGTTTTTAGGTTATGGGCACCATATTATTTAATGATATCTATCCTTTATCCCAGTTGTTATAAAGATGTTTTAAATTGGGATAAAATCAGTCACGGTTTGTTCTCTCTTTGAAATTAAGACTGCATCTGAAACTCAGCACTCTGGATAGTTTCTGGATTTTCTTCACTCCCTCATCCCCACCCCTTGCCGCCTTTTTTTTTTTT
>CM021784.1:11801320-11819766 GCA_011076525.1 Nettapus auritus
TTTTTTTTTTTTTTAATAAGCCATATTTGAGAAATTTAAATTTAGCACCATGTACAAAAATGTCTTTAATTTTCAGCTTTTATAAGGAAAGTGGAGTATTTAGTGTTGTGTCTGAAAATGTTTCAGCTACTAAATGGCTGAAAGCTTCAGAGTTGCCTCAATCTATCAACAGGGAAAATAGTAGTTTTGCTTCTCAACAAGCTAGGTGTTGAAACCATCTCCAGATTCATTAAAGCATACTGTGGAAATAATTTTCTAGTGGGAGACATAATGAATGTGCAAGGCATTTTTACAGCATACAGGAGGCTATAAATTTTTAGAGAGCTTTTTATTATTATTTCTGTGCTCTAAGTCATATTTTGCTATATGTCATAAAGGTTTGAAAACTTAGAATGTTTTGTAATTACTCAGAAAAAAATAACTCATTACATCTTAAATTCAGATAACAAAAGAAATGCAGTGTTTGTGTAGGTTGTTTACTAGTTCTGCTTATTCCAATGGGCCTAGGCCAAGGGCAAACTGTTATAAAACTGTAGCTCTGTAAAACATCCTTTGCTGTTTGAGTGCACACAAACAATAACAGAATTCATCTGAAAGTGATGGCTGATGGGATTCAAGGTGAAAATGTCCTTAGTAAGGATGTAGTTTACATAGTAAGGCATCCACCTTTTGTTTTGTTATAAAAGCTCTGCATATATTTTTGCTTTGGTGACGCGATCACTTCCTTTTTTCCTGCAGAATTATTTACACATATGAACACTATGTCATTTTTAAAAAGAAGCATTTCCTCCTGAAAAAATTAAAAAGCATTGATTTAACACTATTCCTAGTTAATTTTCTAGTCAGTAAACATGCAATAGAATAACTCCCATGCAAGATACACACGATAAGAAGGCTTTATAAGGATAGCCATGGGGCTAGTCCCTTGGTTAGCACTAGTCAGTATGATGTACGCTTCTGTATTGTGTGATACGGCTCTTAGTACAACCTTGAAAATGTAAGTATGAAATAGAAGGGAACATATTTCATAACAGTAACAGAAGACAGCCACCTACAAAATATCCAGAAAGCACTGCAGATGTCAATCCAAGAGCAATGTCGGTGAAAGGCTGCATATTCAGGTTCTAAGGTTGTGTATCCCCTTTGATTGCCAACTCCTGCCAGCTGTGGCACAGTAAAACTCTCCTGTCTTCTTGTGTTATTGTTGTGGGCTAGGCTGCAGCATCTGTTCACACATGTTCTGGATCTCTTTTGTTTTTACCTCATGTGTAAACTAGAGAATGTTTAGTTCCCTTCATTGCTAGAAGAGCTGATCAGTGTATTCACTGCACTACATTTAACAGTAATATTACTGAAAAAATCTGCTTGCAGTTACAGTGTGGGTTAGGAAGAGCAATATGTAGGAATTATAGGTAAAAATGTGACATTTCCAAGGATGTACTAGTTTGTGACTGAAAGGGACAGCAGATACATGGTACTTCATTTAAACATCATTGTCTGTGGAACACGTTTGTATGAATTGTATGTATTTAAAGTCTGGTTTTTTTTGTTTGTTTGTTTGTTTTTGTTTTTTAAGTCTCGAAGGTGTTTGTTTATATCTTTGCACAGATGTCTGAATACATTGGCTTTTGTTTTCAAGGTGCTGTTATGTTTTCAGAAGTTTTAGTCTTGCAGAGAATTATTACTTTAGAAGTCACAGTGAAATTTCAGAGCCAGAGTGAAACCTTGCTTTTAAACATGTTCAGTGGAAAATAGGACACAAATCAGTAATTTGTTAAAGACAGTTCATTATATCATGTGCGTGACCCTTTGTATTTCACCATCTGCAGTAAACATTTCCAAACTTTCATTTCTTTACAACATAAACCATTGGAAATAGTTGTATTAATATTTCCAAACAAGTCTCTGCCTGCCACAGAAGTTCTGAGTCTACAGAAGAGGATAGGATGCTGACATGTTTTGCATGTCAGAATAGTTGTAATGCCTAATGAGCTGATCTGTTCCTCAGCATAGGGCTCGAGAACAGCAGGAAGCTCCTTCCCTGTGAAAAACTACAGCATTAGCCCTTGGAGTGTAGAAAAGTGAAAATGATTGCAGCCTTAACACTTTGTTAATGTGTGTTGGTACAAACGAACCACAGTGAGCCTTATTCCATCTTCACATCTGGAGCTTTAAAACTTTTTTAAACCTTTTTTCCCACTTTACTAGCAAAAGAAAAAGAGGAAGATCTTTGTATTGCAACATATAAATTTCTGTCACTGAAGGACTTGACAGTCTGGTCAGACAAGAATGTTTGTCCGATTGTGAGTCAATTTTGCTTTATCTACTGAAGAATAAAAGAGAAATAGCATAGGAAGAAGTAGCAAGAAAAATATTTAACCAAAAAAAAAAAATATATATATATAGTGAATAATCCCAAAGTGAATTACCCAAAACTATGCTCTATCTCCTTGTTAGATAAAAATATATGTAAATATATATATATATATATATATGTATATATATATATTTGCCAGTGAGGACTAGGTTTCCCAGGGAATGAGAGAGAATTCCAGGGTCAGTAAGTCATAGAATGTGATAGCATGTTGCTATCTTCATCTGAAAATTCTTATTCTAATGTATTTGTGCTATCTCTTTATTTTATTTTTTTTACATTGCAGTATAAAGGAAACCATAATTGAATGTGCACTGGAAATATTTTAACTATATATCAAAGAAAGGAAGGATAGAATGATGGATTATTTTTTTTTTCTAATGGCCTGGTTTAGGATTTTATTTATTTTTTTTTTATCAGTAACAATGTATCTGCGCACTTCTGTGTAGCTGTCTACTTATGGTGCAAAAAGCTATCATTATATGCAATGGAACATCAAACAACTGTTTCATTAGTGGTCCCATTATGAGAAAGTACAGTGACATTAGAATACCAGCAAGTTGTTACTATAGATACCTGATTTCTCTGCAACACTCATGTTTTATATACTTACATATATCTGTGTTTTTTTTTATATTATATGTATGTGTATAAATGTATATGTAGGTACATTTCTCTTTCCTTCAAAAAAAGGTCTTCTTGCCTTTTTAAGTATTTAGCATACTTTGGTAGACATCATTATCCAAAGAATGCTTGACAATCTGAATTTGAATGGTTTGAATTAGATGAAAGTGTTGTAAATGCAAATGTTCAAGAAAATAACTTTGTAATTCATCTTATCTAACAGGCAACATATTTACTAAAGACTCTCAGACTTGTCTCATCTGTTTTACACATTTGCATCGTAATATTTGCATGTTGAGAGCGGGGGTTTGAGGGAGATCAGGTTTGGGTGTGATCGCTTTAGTCGAGGCACAGAAAATTGTTTTAAATGTGCCAGAAAATGAAAGCTATGAATAATTACCATTCTTTTCTTTTATTGTGCTCAGATAATATGTATTCAAAGCATCTCACAAACAGTAATTGGTTCTCACAATTTGTATGAGATAGAGAAACATGGAAATACTTTTCCTGACTGTGTGGTTAAAAAAATAAATAAAATATGTCAGGACCTGCATTATTTGCTTGAAAAGAGGGGTGAGTGTGCATGTGTGCAGGGCTGGGGGGTTGTTTTCATAGAGTAATCAGTGGTGAGCAGGGATGAGATTTTGACACCTATTTCTATGCTATAATCACTGGACCTAGAAAGACAAAACTACTGATGGTCTCATGTGTGCATCAATACAACGCCATTTGGATTTTTCATATCGGTTCATTGATATGTTTGTTGGTTTTTGAATATCTTGATGGTGCTGCTATGTTTAGAGATAAAAGCCCATTGCTAAGTACCAGCGTGCCACATATTGGTATTAAAAAAAATGCTGGCTTCAGGAAGCCAGTTGGACCAGACCTTACTCATTAACTTGGTAACAGCTGTATCAGCATAAGAGAGGAGAATTTGTCCTCCAGCTAATGAGAAAGCCATATAGTCCAAATTGTCTATGTTTTAGTATGTATTTACTGGAATGCCTTTGAAGGCTTATTTATTTTGTATTTTTTGCTGATTTTTTTCAATACTTTCCAAAAATTGTTATGAAAATGATGTGGCAACTTCTAATGTGAAATATAGGCACTCAGCACAGCTGATGTCTGGAGTATGCAGAGATTTAAGCTCTTTGCATTTCTCTGACCTTGAAGTCATTTTGTTCTTGTGCTGTCAGTTGGAGTACAGTCTGTGAGATGCTGAGCGTCTCTGGCAAGCTCCCTTGACTGGAGCTCGCGCTTTGCAGGATTAGCCCCCTTTGTGCATTTTCTTGTGAAAATTGCTATCAATAACCAAATGCACAAATGTTGGATCTTAGTTAAAAAACTTTTTCTACTTTTTCTCCACTTAAGCCATAGAAAAAAAAAAGGGAAAGGAGAAGCTCTGAAGTCATATCAAAGCAGCCAATTTTCTTTTGAACACAGCTGGATTGTGATGAATTGTGTAGTAGTTTACTGATGTAAGCAAAAGCCATTTAGAGATATAACTGTTATCAAGTTCCTTGGGGAGAGGAGTTGGAGGGGTGCACAGTGTGCCAGTGCAGGACACAATTGCAAATTTGATTTCATTCAATGTGTACACGGAAGAGCAGAGAGAAAAATGTGGCATTAAATTCAAGCCTTTATTCTTGCTGGCTAAAAATTGAGGTGTTAATGCAACCAAGTCACTTTGCTCTGACTTAAAACCATTTCTTTTCAAAAGAAATACAAGGCCTCAGAAATTACAAGTAACAATTATTCTTGATAGGCTGTACTTTATCTCAGAGTTAGGCAGGGGGATAAAATATTCCATTATACTTACCTTTACAGAAACATAAATGCATACATAATTTGTTTATGACTAATTATGCCTTCATGTTCTGTATTACTGCTGAAATTTGGAGACCTGAAAAATGAGAGACATCACATCATCTGGACTTAAATTTCAGTGCTAGCTAAAATTAAAGTTAGGGGGTTTTCTTTCTGAGATTTTCTTTTACTCCTTTCTAAATGCTACCATTTCACACAAAATTGGGTTCTGTTTGGATTAATACATTTGAAAATTAAGTTGATTTATAACCAATTTTCTCCTCATTTAAACAGCGACCTGCGAGTGTTTCTCCCGGGATCAAACAGGATCAGAGAAATTATGTGTTGTTCAAGTTGTTCACTGAAGCAGAATCCCTCACAAACATGTGCATATGGTGCTAGGCGCTTTAGGGATCAAACTAATACATTTACCTTGTTGTACATTTTTCTTCTCATCTTGAACTTGTAGGTTCCCCTTACTAGGAATTAAAAAAACAAACAAACAAAAAAAAAAACTACAACAACCTTCTAATAATTTCACAGCTGCAGAAATAACATATTCGTTCTTATTCTCTTATTCAAGTCACAGACTTGAAAGCATGTAATGTGCTAATGCTGAATGCATCTGTTTGGTTACCCTGGTCAGATGCTTGAGGACAGTTGGCAATTCCCCACCACAAAATCAGGAAACTGGGCATCAAAACTACACTCCCTAAAGCTTTGAAATAATGGAAGTGTTTTCTCTTTATACAGTCAATATTTAAATGCAGGCTATATTTAGAAAGCATAGCCATATGTCATCTGAGAATGAGACAAAAAAAAAAAAAAAAAAAAAATGGAAACCCTAAATTGTTCTCTGAGCAGCAGAATTAATGGGACATGAATCCCTTTGGTTTAGTGCCCGCAATCCCCTGAAGTTGTTTCTGTCCCTCTGGTATTTTAAGTCTGTTGAATACTATTGGGCAAAGCCAAAGAGCAGTGTCTGTCATCTGCTCTGCAGAAGCTTCCTGTACAGATGCACTCACCTACAGTAACTTCTTACTCTACGGCAACCTGTACATGTGTACATTGCCTATAAACCTGAGATACTTGATCTGAGCGTTGGTGGTAAATGATGGGAATGAAATTACAAGACTTAAAAACTATCAATATAATTTCTCAAATGATCTAATCAGCTTTAGTGCTAGTCTTGTTTCTGCTGGTAGATAGTTCCCATCCCAAGTCATTCAATATATTCCCACAAACCACCTTTAAGGGTCTGTCTCGATGCGGCTCAGTTTGCATAATTGCCACGTGTATCCTCAATACATTGGATGACTTGCTGCGTATAAACACAGCAGGAAGTTCACTTGCTGCTTGGCTACCTGAAGTGATAATGCATGCCCAAAAGAATGATTTTAATGAAAATATTTAGGATATCAAATTCAGCATCAGGGATGCCTAGAAAAGCAGTTACCTGTGGAGTAAGGGCAGCATAATACTTTAAGCTTTTGCAGAAAAGGTCAAGACTTAGAATTTATCCCATGACTTTTATGAAGGGCAAATTAACAATAACTAAAATATGTCATGAGAAAGCAACCCTAATTTTTGTGTATTCCAAAGCTGTAAGAGGATTGTTTTCTTTATTTATCTTTGGCTAATTAATATAATGAAACAGTATCAAACATTGCAAAATGAGAATATTGATTTGATAGTGAGCACGAACTATCAAAAGCTACTGTAAAATAATTGTTTCCTCTACATTTCAAGTATTTCCACTGTAATCATAGAGAGGGATATTTTATATCTCGAAATTCCCTGAAGAGACAGGGCTGATTTCTCAAGCAATTCCCTTGGCTTAGTTGCCTGTCTGAAAACTAAAATAAGTAGTCAGACTTTGAACTGTCAGGTCTGTCGTCCATGTGGAAGCATTTCATTCTGAGAGGTGTGATGGTTTTTGCACATTAGCAGGTTACATTTAATATTGACAATACTACACACAATCTCGCACTGAAACAAATGGAGTTTTATTATCCTGCTATTGATTGTGAATGATGGTGTGGAGCCTTTAATGAGACAAGTTAGGGTACCCACAGATTTCAAGTGGTTAAATAGAGAAAAAGTGGGATCTGATTCCAAGCTCACTGGTGCCTGTAAGCATCTGGTGCTTCTGCCAGCTTTGGATCAAACTGTGCTATAGCATGCCTCTGTAGGTTAAGATGTAGAGGTTCACAGAATGAACCAAAAGAGCTAACGCTGACACACCTCACAGGGGAAAGACGACTGCAGCCAGAGTGACTCTTCAGTGCCTTCTACTGTTTCCAACACACTTTGCTAATTATTTCAAGATGCAACGAGATAAGGGGAAGTAAGGGAGCAACACAGTCTATTTGTAGTTAGGTTGAACTTATGAGTGAAGCAGGGAAAGGATATGAGATGCAGAGTTATTATACGAGAGAAAAGTTAGAAAATAAAAGGGAGGAAAATGGCTGGGTAGGGTTAAGGTTAGTCTTAAAGCTAAAGATTCAAAAGTGAATGAGGGGACTCATTAGGCTCTGAATAGGTCATCTCCTGCTTTCTGTAAAGAGAACAGTGATGTTCCGTGGTGCTCCTGTGGAAGAATGTGGGTGGAAAGAAAAGCATAGACAATGAAATAATAGGGAGAAAGCAGGCATTGCTATAGAATAATGTTTCCAGCTTTCAGAGTCTTCTGTTACTCAGGTCAAGAGCCAAGGAAGAGGAGAAAAGCCAAGAAATTTGCAGGCTTTATTTCAGACCTCAAACTGTGATTGCATTTTTTTCTGATTTTTTTTTTTTTTTATTCCAATGTGCAGAATTTTAAATGGCTATTTTTTAAGATCATGTGCCTCTCATTCAATTCTCTCTTGACAGTTTGCAGTATTACAGAGTAAGGCAAACAACATGCATACCAAACGAAGCATATACTTAAGAGACAGATACTTAAGGGACTTGTAGAGGAAATACCAGAAGGCTGAGATGAGCCGACACAGAGGCATGTGGCAGCGGGAGGCAGAACTCCTTGCAAGGGCGAATCCAGTACTCTGCCGCCTGATGCATCCTCACAAATATACAGCTCTGGTCAGGGTAGGCTCTTCACAGTCTTGGATTTCTGAGTCATGGCCTTGCTCTCTGAGCACATCAAACAATGTTTGTTGTAAAATATAAAACATTTCCTAGGGATTTCCAGGAGTTGGATGCAGTGCTCTCAGCTCCATATCCTTGTTTGATGCATACAAGGAATTGCCAGGGAAATGGTTATGTATGTTTTTTATATTCTTTTAACACCATTTATATTATAAAGAGACTTTTAAATGGATATAATGAGTGCTTTCTGGATGCTGCAGTGCATTCTTTAGAAGGCAAGAGAATATAAAGCTGGTAAGACCAAGCTGGTTTACACCTGATGGAAATTTGGTCCTAAGAAATTAGGTTTAAACTGCCATTGATTTTGCATGTTTCAGTGGAGCTTGGAGCATGTTCAATTTTATTCCTTATCTCAAACACCTTAAAAAAGGATAGAATTAAGGACAACCTTCCCAACCTGAAATACTTCCATTTTTCATTCACTATTGTGGTCTGTATTTGCCTGATGACAGATGTTAGTTTCACTGCCGTTCAGTTTTTCTTTTCTTTTCTTTTTTTTTTTCCTGTACAGATGTGATTTACTAGATCATAAATCAGTCGCTACTTTTGGAAATTCAACTAACAGATGTCCTCTTTAGAGATTTTAATATAAACACCGTTAACCCACAGATTCTTTTTGAAGAAATGCCAGTTGCATAGAAGAATGCCAATTGGCATGAATGTAACTTGAACATTTGACATATTAATAGATTATTTTTTTCTGAGCAAAATAGATTTTTATTTTTTTATAGAGAAGGCATGTCTGCTTTAGTTCTCTATTAGAGTTCCAGCTTGCAATATCTGTTTGCTTGCAATGATGTCATTAACTAGAAAACAGATGCACTCATGAGCATCAGAAATCAATCATTGCTGTTGGCACTTTAATAAACAGCTGCCTTCTTAAATGGTTTGGAATAAACACTGATCATCACCAGCTCTTTTTGAAGGAAGATCGGTAGGTTATAAAACTGCTGATTGGGGGAGGCAGGGGGAACCTTGAAATTATAAACTCTGATTGAGTTATTTTAGACTGTCAAAAGATTTACAGTAGAAAATAATTGCAAGATACTGGCTGCACTGTAGAATATCTGTCATATGGGCATTGGAATAGTGCCTGATATATTTACATGAACTTTCTTCTTCAGAAATAGATCTAATATAGGGGATTCAATTGTATTAATAAGTCATTTATCAAATTTGAGCACAGCAGAATGTTATTGCTTCATTGTGCAGTTTAGAAGGAATTTGTTTAAAGATATCAGAATTCCTTCCCTGGCTCTCAGATGCAAACTAAGAGAAAATGTGCTATCTTCCTCTTTTTCAGGAGATTATTCTACATTTAGGGCCTTTTAATGACCTTTGTATGGGCCAAGGGATTTCTCTTTGAGATAGCAGCTGCAATTTAAAAAAAGTGCCTGGAAAGAGAGGACCGAATATCAAACAGTGGCACAGTGAAATAGCACATCACATTTCTCATACAGTACTCAGATTAGCTTCAACTCTACCTTGCTAAGTAGCTTATCAACAGAAGAGATGTAAGAATAATTCTACAGCAAATGCTTCATATGGCTTAGTGACAAAAAGGAGAGATATGTTACAATATATCCTGCTGTTGCTGGTAATCTGCTTGTTCTGGTCTCTGTTGCTGATGGATGTGCTAGGTATAACCTGCCCCCTCTATAGCTTCTGTGATTTTTATGTATGTTGTATTGTACAATCAGGTCATAATCTGAACCCTTTCACAGTGTCCCCAGACCATGCTAGTGTAACTCCTGGTATTGTTGCAGAAAGTTCCTTGTATCTCTTTGTCATGGTCCTGTAAAAACGTCTGCAAAACAGATTAGAGCTGAGAAAAGGAGTTTATCTGAAACTGAGGTTGTAAGCTGTGTGAGGCATAGACATGGCTTTGACATGTGCATTTTGTGCAATGCTTTGCACTTTGGGATTGTGATCTATGGCTACAGCTTTTGGGAACTAATACAGATGATGATAGTGATAAAATGGCATTCATGAAAGTCTTACTGGATTCTCTGGAAATGTTACTCATCTCACCCAGAGCACCCATATATAGCAGTTCCATATTGCACTCTATTATGAAAAATATCTACTCTAGTGTGGTTACAAATGCTATTTGAAATCATATTCTTTGGTTCCAGACTGACGTATTATTTCATATTTAGGTCCCATTTCCAAATGGCTTGCAGAGGTCTGCTGAACTGTTATTCAGAGGAATCAGCATCACAGCCTATCCATTTCCCCTGGGGTCCTAATCTCTCTCTATTCCCTATCACTGAGCATTTCAGTGTGGCTGTTTCCTTCTTCTGTCTGTGCTGCTTGGACTCTGCCAGAGGGCTTTTTTTCTCTCAGATCTGACGTTTCATACTGCTGTAGTCCCTGGCAGCCAGGAGAAGGAAAGAGGAAAAGTCCTTAGCATCTTGCTGCATTGAGCAAAGCCAGTGAAGAAAGAATTATCAAAGATTTTAGGTGCCAAACTCTAACAAGTTTTTATTGGTCATATATGAGCTGAGATTTTAGGGGATGACCCTACATGGCAGAATATGAACAGATTTGGATAACATATTTCTTGTGGGAAGTGGTAATATCTTTTATTGGTTCAACCAGTGTCAGAAACAAAAATAGACAGGTGTTATGGCCCATGAGTTCTAACACAAAAAAAAAGGACTTCTGTTACCAGAAACATCTCCCCTTCCACTTTGTCACATTTAGTTTAATAAAAGAGCATTACTTCTGACAATAAGCCTTGTCTGCCTACAGTGCTAGCTGTGATGTTCTTCTTAAGTGAAGTTTTTCACAGTTTTATTACTGCATAGGAAAAACCCTGGAGCCTATAAGTATTTGAGTGTGCAAATCAGATATTACATATACACACAGTTTTTATTTGTCTGTTGCTTATTTTGTGGACAATATCACGTAAACATTATCAAACCAAACTTTCTCACACTGCAAACTTTTCCCACAATAAAAGTAATGACTCCAGGAAATTCTGGGAAAGCTCACCAATGCCTTTGACATCAGCTGTCATGCAGTGGATGACAAACAAATGGTTTGCTTTGTTACCGAATATTTGACTACTTTATGTCCCACTCCACCTTCCCCATGAAAATGTCATATGAACGCTTTGTCTTTCAAGTTCTGTCTCTATGAGTGCCTAATGGCTGGCTGGGGTATCTGTTCTGATGTGTATTGCCATCATGGTGGACTGGTATGTGCTTCATTTACTCTCCAAGATTTTTTCACTGTATCTTAGAAATCCACTTAAAATCATGGAGCATAGTTTCTAGGTTTCATTAGCTGCAATATAAAAGAAGCTTATGCTCCTTTTTTTTGTTGCCACTCGGACCTTGATGCTCACTAAAAGCAGCTCTCCAGGAAATGAGCAGTGTAGGGAGCTTACATTGAATTGTTATTAGCACGGCTATGTGGTGTCATGAAAGATATAATTCAGGGCTGCCTCAGATGAAAAATGTTTTCAAAGGGAAATTTCTATTGCTGACTTCTTTGGGTCTGCTTGTAAAAATCAAGACTCTGAATTTCAGCTTGCTCAGAAGACAAAATTAATGAATTGGCTTTTACCTTGGCCTTGCACTCAGTTTGTCAGAATAAAAAGCTTGATTTACTAGTTTTGATTATGGGTATCATTTATCCAGAATTTTAATTTTTCATTGTTAAACTGAATGGCATACCATAAAGAATTATATTTCTGTGACATTTTTAATAATTCTAGATATAAGTCTTCTTTTGTGGCTTTGTGTTCTCTAAACTCAAAAGTATTCACAAATGTAGACCTGAAATTCAGGACAAGGTACATACATTTCCTGTAAGGCCAAAGCATTCATGGGAAGCAGAACATATTTTACATTTGGTGCTGCTTTCATGGTACAGACCTGGATTTAAACCTAGATGATGGCAAAAAGATCATGTGGTATCTAGGACTATTTTTCTTAGAATCTGTATGAATATCCCAATGATAGCGTAAGCATAATTTGCTGACGTTTTGGTCTGAATAAAGCAGTGTGCTTCCCTGGTTTTCATGCACAATGGAGATAAGACTGCGGTGTGGAGGACTGAGGAACAAATCTTTTATGTAGTGAATTTTAGAAGTGAATTCAATTTCACAGAGACTTCTGTGCATGAGTAGTCCAGTGCACTCTGTGAAGTGATGAGTGAAATTCTGGTAGTTCATTGGCACTCACAGTTGCAGCTGCCATTGTGCACTTTGCCATTGCTCACACACAGCTTTGGATATTAAGGAGCTTCAAGAGAAAAAGTTGAGTTAGATAGAGAGGGAATGGCAACAGAATAGCAGATAATACAATAGCTTCTCCTTCACCCACTGCCCGCTATCCCATAACCTCCCTCCATGTCTTTGAAACTTTTTTCTTTTTTTTTTTTTTTTTTACTAAAGAGTGGCCTGAAACCTAACATCTTTTAACCTTGGAAAGTCCATTCAAATTTCATGACTTTTAGCCTGTATAATAAGCCAGGACGAATCATTGTGCTTGAAGAAGCTTTGGATCTGAACTCTCACTTTGTGGCTCAGATGTCCTTCCCTCTTTTTTTTTTTTTCTTTCTTTCTTTTTTTTTCTTTTTTTTTTTTCTCAATTTCAATGGTAAGCAGGGACAGAACAGAACATTAAAAGATATGGTGGATGATTACACCACATATCTCTCTGTTACATGTAGGTGTTTGTGAAGCTTCCATTGGCATAAGTGAAACAAAGAAAAGCCTCTCTCTTTCTGTCTCCTAATCAAACCCAGATATAGGCATTCACCTTTTTTAATTCTTCCAGTACTGAACCTGTAGTCACTGTCTGATGGGTATATAACATAATCTTAGGATTTGCAAAAGATTTAATTACACTGTTAAAGCCTAAAGATGTTTCTCTCTTTTTCTAACATGTTAATTTGCCTGTAGCACTCCTGTTTTATAAGCCATCAACTTGATATGGAGGAACTGTTGAAGAAACATGTAAAGATTAAAGATCAGTTCTGTTGTTACACATAGCGCAACACTTTAATAAGACTGTATAGGCTGCTGAAAGAGACTGCATAGCTAATTCATAGCAGGAAGCTGATGGGTGTCAACTAGCAGTACATCACGGGTATGTTTCAGTGACTCACCAGCTGTGCATGAGAGTTTAGTTTTGTTTGGTGCAAAGTTATCTTACCTGCATCGTGATGTTATGCATATCAGTAGATAAATGTCATACATGGCTAATTAATTTCTTTAAAGAGCATGTATCGCACAGCATATAAATGACAGGAGAACATATCACATTTTGCACGACAGTATGTTATGAATGAAACATCTTGATTTTTTTCACATCAGATGTGCTTAATTTTGATTTAAAATATGCATGATTAATGTTTCCTTACTAGTGTTGCTTTTTAACTCCACCCTTTTCTGTTAAGGAAGAGAGTCATATTTCATAGGCTTCTTGTGCATAGGAGAGGGTGAGTACCCTGCTATGTGTGTCCACACATAGCACCGCTTGGAAGGCCAGCAACTTTCTGCTTTGTTTGCAAACTGAGTGTCATTGTGATCCAGATTAATAAGGAAGCATATTGCAAGTGACTGAAAAGAGAGAGAAAATCAGAAATAAGGCCAAGGACTTCACAGTATGAATATTACATTTTCACTAGCCAAATCAAGGTCAAACATTTTCAATAGGAACATAAATCTAAGCACCTGCCTGCAGCATTTGACATCTATTGTAGCAGCGAGCATATAATTTTAGAGGAATTAGGAAAAATTCTAGTCTAGATCGTTCTTCTGGGTTATGCTGGCCTGGATCAAAGCATTCAAACTCCAGAATCGCTGATCATAGCTGAGAACAGTATTGACATGTTGTAATTCATGAAGAAAAATGAAAGTGATGATAATTAAGCTGCAAAACCCACCCCTCTATATCAGTAGTAAAAATAAATAAATAAATAAATAAATAAATAAAATAATCAGAGCTGTGTCTTTCCTCATTCTTCCCACAGAAGAAAGTAGCATACTTAATATCAAAAGAGCACTTTAAACTTAGCAGGGTGGCTTTATTCAGTCATTGCTCTCTTCCAGAAGCCTGTCCCTTCAAAGAGAGCAATATTGTTTCTCCCACTCCCTCATTTCTTTTTTCTTTTTCCTATCCTCCTCTCGAACTGACTCTTCTGGCACTCAGGTACATGTGGTCCTGTCCCAGCACTCTCCAGTGAGTGAGCTGTGGACAACAAGGCATCTACTATCAAAGCAAACGGGTTCCCTCACTTCACACTGTGATACTGTTTTTTCTGGCTACAAAGTTCTGAGTGGTTTGGGAGATGGGAGCATACATCCTGCACTTGGTGACTCATCTTCAAAGTCACGTCTGTTGTTCCAAGAGCCTTTTAAGACTTTTCCTCAAAATATATGCTTAAAAAAAAAAAAAAAAAAAAAAAAAAGAAGTTCCTACCTAATGATCATGAAGAGATTGAACACAGCAAATGTGTACAAATTCTGTCTTACAAAATTGCAGTCTGGAAGAAAGATGGAAGGTTGGTTTTATATCCTTTGTATTTGGAGCCAAATTCTGGTCCAGGAGAAGGATTTTGGTGGGGAAATGGTTTATATCCCAGCTCTTCAAATCATCTGAAGCTGCTGTTCCTCTTTCAAGCATACAGTTCTGGATGGAATTATACCTTACTTCAGCTTCCTCTTCACCTTTTGGCATTGATGTAAAGTGGGAGGCTGAATTTACTACTGCTAGAGCTTATTAACATTACTGCTCTTTCTCAGAAAGGATAATAATGCAAATTATGTGATGAGACTCTCATGTGACATAAACCAGCATCAGTTTAGTGAAGTCAGTAAAGGTATGACAGTTTGCATCTGCAGAAGGGCTACTCCATTAGTCCATTTTATGATTGCAAGTTAATGAATTTCAGGATCATAAATATAACTGCACCGGTAATGTGAACATCGGTGACAGCCATCCATATCTAAGAGAGGCAGACAGTATGGGAGAAGAAAATTCAGTCTTGTTAGGAAATTACCAGAAAGAAATCTCCTTGGTATAACTGAAAGTTTTGCTGCCAGCTGAGAAATTTGGCAAATATCTTTGCAGATTTTTTTTTTTCTATGTGCAGAATATTTCAGCTCTTACTGGAAATTAGAATATTTTGGCTGATAACTAAGACAACTGAACACTGCTGCAGCATTACAGTTTTCATTTTCACAATAGACTGAATTTTTGTTTGGACACAGAGGCTTGAAATACAGTTTGACTGAGAAAACATTGATCAGCCTTATTCATGGCAGTTCTCTATTTTAGCTAACATCTTTGTCAGACATTTATGTGACCTAGGCTCGTTTTCGGAAATCCTGGACTGTGCTTGTAACTTACTGTGTATTTACATAGTTCTTCACAGAATAGCTTGGGGTAAGTTATTTTCCCTCCTCTCCCCTAAGTAATGCAATTTTTATCAAGCCCTCAGGGAGCTAGATGCCCAGGTCTCCCTGAAGTTCCCCCCAACTCCATGAGGGTTCTTTGAAAATCACAGCCTAAATTCAAAGTTTTTTCCAGGTGGAATTCTCCAAACAAGTGAAATCAATGCCAGCATATCTCACAGTTACACACCTGCAGCTCATTTTCTCTTAGGAACAGCTCCCCACAAATAGCACAGAGAATGTAATTACTTGTAACTTTTTCTATTATTTTTCTATTAAGGGATTCCTTAATGCAAAAAATCCCACTTTTTCAACAAGGAATGAACAGAGAGATGTCTAAGCATCAAGAGGGTTTTAATTAGAAATCCTACCTGTAAGTACATCTAAACAGTCAGTAGCAGTCATGGAACACTTCTAATTATAATCATCATTTTGTTTTTCTCTCAGGTAACTTGGCTCATTAATTACTTTAAAAAAATCAGGTCTAGCATTCAATACTACTGTGCAAAATAAAATTCAAATTAGACTAATGTCACTACCAAAATATTATGAGCTGATTTATATTAATGATATTCCATACACACAAATATCAGTAGGCTAGTGTCTATAAATAAGTTGGATGTCATAGTCCACATTTTTTTGATTCTGGAAATTCATTTTTAGATAAAAAAAAAAAAATTGTTCCAGATACTTTTCTCAGTTATCCTGTCTGGATTTCCATATACATATATACATGTTGACATCGCGAAAACCCTTTTACTGTATATGCATGCCACTGTAACTATATAGTTTGGATAACTGCACTTCTCACTGAGTGTGCAGCTGTGATTCTGTAGGCACCAAGAGGTCTGAGCAGGTTGGTTAATACATCCAAGGAATTCAGGACTGTCAGCAATGATCTGTTTTAGGATACCTGAGCAGAAAACACAGCTTCAACAGACAAATCAGTTGACAGAAA
Source organism: Nettapus auritus (assembly GCA_011076525.1). Lineage (NCBI taxonomy): Eukaryota > Metazoa > Chordata > Aves > Anseriformes > Anatidae > Nettapus > Nettapus auritus. Next base: position 11,817,638 of record CM021784.1, read on the forward strand.
GCAGTCTGGCCTTTGAGAGAGTTCATAGAACAAAACAGAGATATCAAGATAATGAAAGTAAATGAAGAGTCTGTGAAAGTTCATTTTCTGAAGATGAATGTTTTATCTAATTTCTCCCTTTTTATATTTACTAGAAATTCCTAGCTAAGTTGACGTGGAAAAGCTGGAAGATCTAAGAAACAGTTGTCTTAAGGGCTTGTGAGAACAAACTCATTGGGACATAATCCTTGAGCAGGCCAAGGGCCTGAAGTGGAAGGAGCCATCTCAATGTTTCTTTCTTGCCAATAGAGCCTGATATAAATGTGGATTATCATTTTCAGTGGGCAGGAGGAGTGACAAGCAACACATTCTATGACTTTGAATTAGCTTCTGCATTTTGCTGTGCATCAGTAATTTGCCTTCACTGCAGAAACAGGAGTCCTGGTGTCTGACATGGCCACATTCATTTATCTGATGGCAGAGAAAAAGGCTCTGCTCTGCTTTAGATGAGCTGATTGATTTAATTAATGCAAATATCTTGATGTTCAGTTGTTTTATTTGATGTATGCAGAGCAAAATACCTTTATGTATGTGGGTCTTTAATGCTGCATCCTGACAAATAGTGCACTAGGGTATTGATAACGCTGAAGTACTGCAAGTGGCAGTAAGCACAGTACAGCAATACCAGCCTTTGCTTTTCAAAAATGTGATAGGATGTTTGTCAAAGTCAGTCAATGGTAGAAGGAACTCCAGGTCATGAATAAGATGGGCACTAAATTTAATCCATTTTTTAGGTATGACAGGGATGAATGGCATGTTTTGCAAATGATCCATGAAGCTTTTATTAAGTATGTACGTTTCTGTGTTTTCACCTGTTTCATATTTACTTGTGATTATAGATGCCCTCTGCATCAGGATACCTTTTTGTCAGATTAGTAAACTTAGGATGTGGCAAGTGGTAGAGACTTCTTTTCTTTCCTTGAAATAATGTCCTCACGTGGATGGTATCTCATGGGGCTGAATGTGAATTCCAAAATTCTCTTGGTTAAAGGAGTTCTGAGCTCAGCCTGCTAAAAATATAGCTCCTATATATTTGCTTTACTTTGCTCCTTTATGCCCCATTGACTTAAATGAGGTCACAATAGAAAATTACCTTGAGTAAGACCCTGATAAAAACTACTGCTTTGAGAAAGACCCAGGCTAGTCACAAAAAAAATGATGGAAAATGTGACTACAACAAAGCTTCTCACCACTTCGCTCTCTCCTGTCTCTGATGGAGTCAGCATGCTCAGCCTTACAAACCCTTTGCATCTGGTGGCTTTGGAGGGTTTGATACCTGTTGGAAATGTGAGATGACAGAATCATTGTTGCAGATTTGATGTGCAGAAGTGCAGACATTTTAAGGAGCCAAATCTTCCTTCTAAGGGTAACGATGCCCTGTCTCCTTTTTGCTGTGCTATATTCAGTCCAGTCTGCATGTAAATGTGTTATCTGGATGTCTGCTCAATGAGCCCATTATCTATACAGAAACCATCTTTGCTTTCAAGTTAAATATTTTCAGAATGCAATGCTCCTTCTGGCACTTTACTCAAATTCACTTAGTTACATGAAGAAAACTAACCATGAAAAGTCATTCTACTTGAACTGACTGCATCAGAATAATTTTTATGCTAGTTCTTCTTAAAGAGGAAAGGAATGCATCACCTCGATCCCAGCTTCAGAAATGCAGTCCTTTCCCAGCTTTGTAATTGTTTACCAACTCGTTTGTTCAACAACAGCTTATTTTTGTACTGTAAACAAAGACCTGTTGTTTAACAGAATTAATTTGACAGTATACAGTGTTAGCAACATAACACTAATATACAGTGGTGCTTGTTGAAAGTTGTATTGAGCAACTAAGCTGTATTACGTTCAATAGTAATGATGCATCGATAACAATGTCCATTTACTCACTGGGTGACTGAGGGTCAGAATTGCTTGACTCAGAGTTCTCTGATTTTTCTTGCAAATCTTGCTAAAAAATATACAGGTGATGTGTTTAGTAGGTTTGAGAACTGGTCTGTCTTAAAGGAGAACTAAGCTCTTTGGAATTTCTCTTCTAATTTATAAGCAATGGCATAACTGGAAAGATGTATTCCCTTAAGAAAAAA
>CM021784.1:11820166-11902280 GCA_011076525.1 Nettapus auritus
TTAAATTTACCTGAAGAGCGTTTGAATGGAATGCTTCAAGGATGCCTGTATTTTGTAATTTTAGCCTATTGCTCTGCAATTTAAGTCTTAAACTAAGTCACGATATCAGAAACCTCACACTGAACCCCTGGTTTACACATTACTGTCAAATTCAGATGGCATCTCTTTCTTGGAAAGACAGAAGAATTTCTGTGGGAGATGGAGTCCATGCTCTTGAACAAACCAGGATTAGAATTATGACTAAGACTGAAATTTAAAGAGAAATGAGAAATTAGATTGGGTGCAAAAATGTTCTTAGCTATTTTCTGTTTTCAAGTGCTTGAAATAAGTATCATTTTACAGAGGGGCAAGTCATTACAGTAGACTTCTTCCAGTTCAGTATATATAATAGATATGTCATATAGGAGATAAACTGTTTAATTTTATTTTACATTGCTGTTTGTATATTTCATCTTCTGGGGAGGAGGGCAGTTTTTTTCTCTAGCCCTTTTGTTGCAAAAGCTGTCAGATTCTGTTACGCTGCTGTATAATATGTACAATTTTTTCTCTCGAGGATTCAGAAGCCTTGTGTTGTGAAGTGCTGAAAGTTTAGGAGCTTCAGAATAACTGGAGGTAGTTTAAGACCTAGTGAAGAGTGTTATGCCTTGGAAGATTTTAGATTGGATTTTATTTGCAGCAATGATGTTGATAAATTCTATCATTCATTTCGAAATTATATACCCATTAAGTAGCTGGATTGCACCTGAAGAAGTGCAGTGTTGCTCACTTTCTCCTGTTCTACTACTTAGAACTGTGTATCACGTAGTAGTAGTTAAAAAAAAACAGCTGCTAAAGTTGGCATGGCATGCCAGCAAGAAACAGCTTCTCTGCACTAGACTGTCTGGTGCATTTGCACATTGCTGCCTTCTGCTGGAAGGCGTCAAGAGCATCACAGCTGTGTCAGAACTGCAGCCAGAGCTAAATGGTCTTTTTCAAGTGTTTAGATGTGTGTGATTTAGTAAATAGAACAGGGATCTGTATCTGGTTTTGCTGCCAACAAGAAGTGCAATAGTTCAAAGTTCATCAACAGTTAAAATATCTTTTCATGTTTTATAATTAGATTTTTGTGATAAATGCTAGTGCATTGAGGTTTTCACCTTAAAATATCCTTATTGACAACTCAAAATCTGAAAGGGTATGGGGTTTAACATAAATATGGGGTTTTCTTTTAAATATTAATTTGTTTACATGCTGGTGAGACTAAGCATGGGCACAGTTCAGCAAGAATGTGAGCTGTCAGGAGACATTCAGACAGCACATGCTGTGTCCTGGTGATGGCCTACTCACTTTAATTGTATATGAGTTTTGCTTGGACAAAAACTGTATACTTCTGTTGCTGCACCAATAACAGGGAAATTCATATAAAGTTGTTTTCCTGTTATTTTATTGACATTTTCTCTTTTCTGTCTTAAAACTAAACCCAAGCCATGCCCATAGTTTATGGATTACCTGAAGGGAACATTACGGCCTGTATTTACTAGTGGGTGTCACTTGGCATTTTTGGCATGTGACATTAGGCCTGGAGCTGCCCTGTGTGGCTGGGTAGGATGCACAGATCACTCCCTACTGCCTGCTCATACGAGTATGCCTGTATGGTAAGGCCTGAGGGAGGAGAGGATTCATCAGAATTTTCTCCTGGAGAGGATCATTTCCTCTCCTTTCTCTCAAGTTCGATGCAGTGGAAGAACTTAATCATATATTTAAGAATTATCTTCCTGTTTGGATTTCTGTGGGATGGTCTGAGCACCCTTAGAGATGGCTGATGCTGAATCACAGTCTACTGGGATTTGAATCTTGATTCCTTAAAATGCACTAACGTCTTGCTGGAGTATCAGCTAACTTTCAGTAATTGATATGCTAGTAACCTCTCCCCTTCTTGTCTCTGCTTCTGCATATGGCATAGAGTCATTTCATGCAACCTGCCTTCCTAGAACAAGCAAGGTGCCTACTTCATTTTTATTGCTCTCCTCAGTAGTGTCTCTAGTTTATCAATATACCTTCTGGTGAGGAGAGTACTAAAATATATGTACTATATCAACCTTCCGCTGAGTTTGTGTAACTGGGTATTAATCACCTCCATGGTCTAATCCACTCCCTTCAGGTGCTGAGATGCTGGATACCTTCTGTTAGATGTTAATGTTCCCAACTTCTACCCAGTTCACCCTGTGTAAAAAGTTCTCAGCTCACAAAACTGAGTCTCCTGTGTCTATGATAAATTAGCTTATGCCTTCTATATGGAAGAACCATGCTGGTCATTCATTTGCAGTCTTCTGTTAGTGTCCTCCTATTCTCTGTTACTATTCTCTTATTATTTTCTTCTGACAAATGCCCCTTATTTTTTTTTTCCATTTCTTTTTCCTGTTCTTGGGGAAAAAAAAAAAAAAAAAAAGATAGAAGCTGTCCTGGATTTCCGCCCATCATTTAAAATTTCTTTGTTTCATGATGTAAGCTTACTATCTATTCTCTGTTATAAGTGTGGCAATTTCCAGAGCCTATCCAATTATTCTCTGTAGATAAATCCTAATTTGACTGGGACAATAGTGAATAAGATATCACACCATGAATATGGTTATTGCTTTCATCAGCTGTGTTATCTAACAAAGCAGAAAGAAACATGTCAGACAACTAAGTGTATTAAGAACTCAAAAAGATAAGTAGAATGTGATTCAGTGCTGCTAGATGACAAAGGTTGCCCTAGCAAAAAGTCTCAACCTCTGCCTGGCAGAGATCAGCAAAAAGTAGTCATTGTCCATGTTGACCAGAGAGAGAATTTGTGTTACTTACACGCATTACAGGTATTTACTGTAGTAATGCTTTTATGGGAGTTGTTCTCTGTCTGCCAAACTTATAGTAATGCTTCAGTATGGAAGTTTTTTAAAGAAATCATCATTTATTTTTATGTTTTTTAAAGTAGAGCCTTGAAGTTCTGCTCTACAGATTCAGATCCAGGAGCTAAGCAAGGACATACTGATAATGCACAAACTCTTTCATGTATGTGCACAGTGAAATTGAATGACTGAGTAGCTCCAGCTCTCCTTCAGAGAACGCACTGTTAGAAACCAAAGTTTTGCATATTCAGTTTCTGAAACTTGCATTCACCACTCCTGCCCCCCCAAATAAATAAATAAATAAATAATTGTTGCGGTGATCCAGAAATCAGAAAGGAGAAGAAGAGGAGACATGGCATCAGGTATCCAAAAAACTTTTTAAAATGTTCAGAGTGGAGATGCTACAACATTGCCTCAACACATGATTTCATCTAAGGTGATGAAAGACATCTAATGATGAAGTGACTGCATGGCCTGCAAAACTGGGGATCCCTGAATTGTCCTCTTTATTTCTAGGAAGATTATGGCTTGATTTCTTTAATCCTTCTGAACTTCTAGTTCATAGAGGAAATTATAGTTTAGGGTCTAATCTAGCCCATGTGTATACTCCTTTTATGTTGGACACTTATCAGGCTATTCTACTTAATGTCGTTAAATAAGGCAATTGGGAAACAAAGTAATTTGTCATCAATCATCACTGCTTCTTTGACAACACATGCTGTATTTGTCTGTCCTTAAATGCAGTTCTGAACCATAACTTTAACTGGGAGATGTGTTATAATGTTATCAGGGAATGATTCATAGCACTAGATACTACCATCCTGTTGCAACGCATCTTCTCTGTTACACTTTTTTTTTTTTCATTTGTTGCATTAATGCGAGTTGTGAGCAGAGTTCCAGAGGCAATATATTGCATACAGGAGTTGCTATAGAACATTAAGTCCATCTCATAATTAAATGCTCTATCTATTTTCTTGTAAACAATAAGACTATAAAAGAGGTAATAGAAAAAAATGATGTCCCGAGTGTAATGGTTTATAAAAAATATTGCCAAAAGATCACAGCATTACAGCCTGCTAGGAGTGCCAAGTCCTTTGGCTTTGTCCTTAACCCCATAGAGTAAAGTTAGTATCATCCATGGGCTTTTGAACACAACAGATCGTCTCTTCATGGCTTTTGAGCTTTGCATGGCAAGGATTCCCCAGCTAACAAATGAATACATTTCTCTGGATACAAAAGTACTTTAAAAAAGGAATTCTATAATCAATTTAAAAGCTAGATCTGAATTAGTATTAGATTTTCCTTATGTTTAATTAAGTCTAATTAAACAATGCAGACATATTCCTGTCACCTGTGGAATTATTATGTTAAATATTTAATGCTTGTGAAGGATTAGACTGCACATCTAATCTATATCTAGCAATCTGTTCTCTCTCTGGAGTATTTTTTTATTTAGTTCTGCATTTGTATAATGAGTTGAATTTCAAAGGAAATTGTTAAATACTTTGGTGGGAAGGGGGACATGTACTGTTTGGAGAGGAGAATATTGCTAACTAGGCATGCAATGCTCAGTGTAGGCTGTAGTGCTCTGCCAAAGTGGTGTAGCAGGGATAGTATGCTCTGCCTTTCTGCAAGGAGAGGGAAGCAAAATCAAACCTTTCAGTTTGTTTTAGGAGCTTCAGTTATACCCCTTTTCTAGAGCATAGCCAAATGATTAAGGACTTTGAAAGTAAGAACACAGGGTTCACATTGAAAATATCCCTTGCAGCATGCACACATTTCAAGGTTGCACATTTCTTAGACTTGTTTTCCCAAGGGGCTGTCAACTGTGTAATAGAAAAATGTGTTTGTACATCTTTCCCCTTCTGAGGCCCCCTCCTCCTTCCTAATTTTTGCAGTGCTTCTGAAACACAAGAATGCATATCTGGTCACCTCTTGGAACTAACCCCTTTAAGGGAGAGGCCAAGGATGGCCAAGTTGTTCCTGGGAGCAACAACTTTAGAACATGGGGGTTTGCATCTGGTCCTAACAATCATTATCTATATCAAAACCAGTGAAAAAAATAATTCAGATATTCAACAAAAGTGGGTAAAATATATTCTTATTCATGCTATAAAAAGCCCATAAAAATCCTTCACTAGCAGTTTATTTGCATTAGCCATTATTTGTATCTAAGGACAAAAGACAAATTCACATAATTATTTTTCAATTGGTTGGGTCTGTGTCTGTATAATCATTTTTTTCACAGTGTATGAAACCCTTTCTCAATAGACCATAACAGTAATAGCTATTTCTTATTTACAACTCGAGGAGAAGATCCAGCAACTGGATTTTATTATGCAGAGTGAACTTTTCAAAATTAAATTAGCAGAGCTAACGTGGTGGCCCATAGTAAACTAATTAGTTGTTAGACTGTTGGCATAGATAGTATCAACTCTTTCAGACTTCCTAATAAATATCCTTAAAGTTGCAAGGAAAGCTTTTCTATTATATTTTTGTTAAGCAGACACCCATGTGAAAGTATGCATCCTCTTTAGTCAAAATGAGAAGTTAATGTCATATAAGAAGCAGCTAAGGAGAAAATAACCCCCCAAAACACACTGATCAAAAGCAAAGCTCAGTCAGTGGTATAAGAGCTTTTTGTTACTACAATTTAAGTAGCCTGAACATAGCGTTATGATCTCTAGATAAGCCCACACGCTTTGATCTACAAAAAATGTATAACGTTCAAGAGGACTTTATTAAACGGAGCTCAATAGGGTAACCAGAGACAAACAATGATACTCAAATGAACACACACACTGATACGTACCTGGGGGGGCAGGGGGAGAAGGAGTGAGGCTATGACTTGAATAATGTCTTCCTGGCACCTGTTGAGAGACTACATCATGTATATTCAGCAGCCTAACTGGCTTTTCAGAAGTAACTTTGCACTTATGTAAAATTAATAGGGTATTCATTACGAAATCCATGCAGCATCTTATTAAAAGTGCTCTGTCACTGAAAGTAGAAGGTGGAGGCTTTTTAAGCTGGGGTTTTGTTGCCCTCTAGTGAATGAGGTCAGCATTATGCATGTGAAATTATTTTGATCACTGCATAATTAATGTGTTCTGAATTGGTACAAAAGTGCAGCCAAATTGCATCCTGTTCCCACTTGAATTAGTTAACCTGGAGATACTGCTTCTTACAATGTGTTGCTTCCTTTCCCGTTCTTTTTTTTTTTTTTTTTTTTTTTTTTTCCTTGCAATGAGAATGCATGATTGTGCGGGTATCATGATAAGGCAAGGTAGCCAGAGACAAGGAATAAATCAACTAAATGGATCTGCAGCACGGTAGCTTTAATACATTGGTATATACTTAATATGTCTCCAGAAAAGAATGTCTAATTATACTGTCATGGCACAAAATGCATTTTCAATAGTGATAAATTATGCCATCATTTACTTTCTGAGAACATGCTGAGATTTGTGAAAGATTACTGCAAAATTATCATGCCAGGATTTAAAAAAAAAAACAACAACAGAAAAAAAAACTTTCTGTAGTGGAAAGGTGAGTAGAATCGATAAAATGTTATGCAGTATAAAAATATGCTACTATAGAATGAAATTCAGCTTTACATTGTGCTCTTATTCACAATTTGGTACCTGCTAGAGTATATCTGTTGGGCTCAGACAAGGAGGTTATCCCAGTCCTATGCTTCCTATGGCTGGAAGCAACAGGGCCTAATTCTTCATTGATCAGAACTTGACATTTTTGCTTATCTGGTATAAAACAAGTGTAGTATCAAGCCACTGAACAGTACGTTAGAAACTATGAACTTATTCATACTGACCTTTACTCAAAACAGCTGCCAACTCAACACTGCACTCAACAGTGCACATGTAGAGGCTGCTGGTTCTGGACACGCATGTTTGTTTAAATCTTCATTCTAAGGGGTTGATAGAACTTATCTTTTTTCCTCGCTTCTTTTTAAAGACATCTACAAAAATAATAATTTAATTTTGTGGGAATCTGCACTGCCGTAACCGGCCTTTAGCACTGCCAGCAGTGTATGTGGAATCACCCCTCTCTGCAGGCTCAGTAGTGGCATCACCAGGAAACTCATTGGCTCCATCAGCTTCTTCCCTTTCAGAAGGAGCAGCATGCTCCATGCAGTGTGCAGTCCCTTGTGCATTTTTTCAGCATCACGTACAATCCAAAAACGGGGAAATTCTTTGCTTCCCTCCACACATCCTTATACTGATTCCTTTTGTAAGCTGATGCTTTCTTCACTTGGAAGCATCTATTATGGCCTTGAATCAGAGACCAATTTTTTCAATAAGAATTTTTTTTTTTTAATTTGCTCTAATGGGATTGGGAAGATAAGTAGTATTTTCCTCGTACAGACACCACAGTATATGATTAGAGAACACAGTGTTGAAACAACAACTATTAAGGATGAAGATAGTCCACAATCATATGGGACTGGGTAACCCAGTGAGGTCAATTAGAGGTTCGGATGAGGTTCACAGAAAGACAGCCAAGTCCTTTATTGACCACTCTGGGAGAAAAACAGAACTTAGAAGCAAAGAGATAAATAAAATGTTACGGTGTTTGCTGAATTCAGTGAAAAATGGAGAGCAGGTAAAGATCAATATTCTCCAAATAGAAAAGGACAAAGTTAAGGCAAAAGTATTGCTTTCCAAGGCACTGAGGTATATACAAAACAGGGGCACAAATTCTGAATTCTCCATGCAGACCAACTTTTGCTGTCAGCCCCTGGTGAAAGCGCTATGGATTCCCCCTTTTAATCCCACATTCAGGAGGGTGGGAAGATGGTATTCTGATCTGTAAACTTTTATAACTTTTATGAGAATTTTACCTAAGTACATACCTTGGGGTTCTGCCAGGACGCCTGTAAAAATAGTCCAATCTGATTATTTGAAAGTCTATGAAGGGTTTCTAGTTCTAATGTAGCTTTTATTATTACTATTACTGTTACTGAGTGCTTAGACTACTACTGAGTGCTGAAAGCTTGGATGGGGACAGAGTGGTTGGGAGAAATAAAGTATTTGATCAAAATCCTTATTTGCAATAAATCAAATATACTCGGGACTACCCAAGCAGACTCACCTGCTTTCCAATAAAACAAGATACTACTGAGTGTATTGACAACATGATGGCATATTTAAATAATCCATTTACAAATAATAATAATAATAATAATAATAAAGATTTCTCAGCTTTCACCTATATTCTTACAAAATTAAATGCAGAGATTTCCAGCAAATCTTTCATGGTACCATTCAATTTTTCCACCTATTGGCTGTTTTTATTTCCTCAGCTGTTCACTGTAATGGCACTTTCAGTACCGTCACGTGATAATAGCATTTACAGTAATATATAGTATACAGTTCATAGCCAACAATGTCGCTACATCCACTTGTTTTGCAACATGTATGATCTAAAATGAGGAATGTGGAACAAAAATGTATATGTTATTGACTGAAATGTTAGAACATGGGAACAGATTCTGCTCTGTGCCATGTTATCTCGGATGTGAGGTGACAGTATTGACTTTGGTGCAATTTGATGTCATTTTGTTAAGCGTAAGTGATGTTAGTTCAGGCAGATTTTATCGGCTTTACTTGATGTATGCAGCACAGCCTCATAAACTGCAGCACCTACTGCTGAATCGCCTATCAACATTTTAGCTCTTCTGTAGACACTACAAGACATTTTCTTGCAAACAAAGGTGATTGACAGTGGTTTCATTAGTTTAAGTTATCTAAGAGACACCAGCCTCAAATTTTTTCCTAAAAAACTTTTTTTTTTTTTTTTTTACTAAAATGAACAATTTTGGTATATATTTTTTAAGAAATTCACATCCATCTTTTTAATGCTTTACACTTCCTCCCTAACATTTTTTTTTTCTCACATGGTGAAATTTTTTAAATATTGCTGGCTTCATACTATGCTACATACTCTGTAGAAAATACTATAAATAGATGGGATGGCATTGAAAAGTAATATTTACAGTTTGTGAAATTTAACTTGTTTCTTATGATTAAAATAAAAAATATTATCGCAAATATTACAGTGAGGGTTGAAAGTGTTTCCTAAATATATGGCAGCTACGTTAGGGGATTTTGTTGTTCACAAAATGGCAGAAAGAATGGGCCTACAATGTGTTTTGTTTGGTTTTAATTAAAATATATATATATATATATATTTATTTTTCTCTACCTGCACATTCATTACAGAGGTGATAATTGCCTTTTTTTTTTTTTTTTTTTTTTTTTTTTTTTTTTTTTAATTCACAGCTGGCTCTAGATGATAAGCTTTCTTTTAGTTAAGCATGTAGCCTACTGATGTACTTGCTCAGCTTCTTGTTTCATCAGATGTGGTCTGAGCTGATTTTTGTGTCTTTAAAATGAAGGCTACATTTTGTCCAAGTATGCAAATTAAGTACTTTTGTAATTGAAACCCATTGATTAAAATTTTCTCTGGATGGAAAAGGGTATTTTGAGAGTTAGGTATTTCTCCCATTCATTCAGTAATGAAAGAGCAAGAAAATCAAATGTCAGAATCTAAGATCAATGGGGACAGGAGAAGCAATCCAGTCAGCCAGCCACTGAAGCTCTCCACTGCAGGAATCTTTGTGTTAGGAGGTGATGAACATTTGTGAAATCAAAATTAGATGACATTTTAATGCTATTTATTTTTATTTATAACATCTCTGGACAATCTATATTGTTAAAAAAAAAAAAAAAATCCGGAATGTTTCCACATTCACTAATCTTTACTTTCAGTTTATTTAAAAATGAATTTTCAATTTCTTTATATTTACTTAATCATATTTATTACGTTTATTACATTGAATACAATTTATACAGAACAAATATTAGCTGTAGCACAAACTGACCTACTGAGCTCAAAGTCTACAAGAAAAAAAAGAACACAGTTGTGCTAATAAGATCTGGCTTCATTTACAACACATCTGCAACATGAATCACTTGAAAAACTGCTTTTTTTCTATTACTGAATGGACTTAAGACATTAAAAACCAAAGAGATATAATTTATGCATGTATGTTTGTTCACAAATGCCTTTCGATACAATACGTAATTAAGGAAGTCACATCTGAGTGTGTTGTTTCCACCACCCACGTAGCACTTACTTGCAACCCTAGGACAAAAATGTAATCTCATCATTAGTCAACTTTTGTATCATGATTGCTGTAGAGCTTTCACAGTTTGCTGCATAAAGTCTGGGTGACCTACAAGTTATTCTCCATATCCGACTAGTGGGAATAATGGAGGGTGAACTTGGAGTTGCTTAATTCTTTCAGACTTTATGGTTTTGATTAATGTTGTGTATTCTTATTTTGGATTTATATAGCCCACTCAAATTTTGTTATTGTAAAAATTTTGACTGAACACAGGCAATATTTGGATTTTCACACCCACCCACACAAGAACTCTTTATTGGGATGCTATAGGAAAGACTGTCATTGTTAAAAAGAATAACAATCAAGGGCTTCTTTTAATTTTATTTTTATTTTATTTTAATTTTAGTTTATTATTTTTTTAAGGAATACCTCAGAATTTGAAGGGAAAAATCATTCTCTTTCCTGCTAAATTATTTGCACATTTTCTTGGTCAAGAAGTCTCTGATCTCCAGTTAGATTCTTTAGAAACTGTAATGATACAAATAAAGAGAATTAATGTTTGCTGTCATCTCTTAAAAATCTCCATTGGTTGCTTCATTAAACTGCATGCAAAATCTTAAAGCTTGGTTCACATGTAGGTTCTTTCCTTTCTGAAGTTTTTTTCAGTACTCTTTTGCTGTTTGTTCTTCTTTCTTATTAGTGATTCCGAGGATATTTTGTACCTTGTGCACATTTTTCCTTATTAAAAATCTAGGGGTAAATGTTGCTCTTGGCTGTTTTGGAGCAAATCCAGAATTAACTTTATTCTCTTATGGAGCTTCATTCGTTTCTGTAGTGCTTTATATCAGTGCTTTGAGCCAGAGTCCCCTCATAACATGAAATTTAAATTCTATACAGCAAAGATATTTCAGTGAAATGTTTTTTGATTTTTTTCTCATTAATCAAAATAACACATTTCACAGAAAAACAAGCTCTGATCATTCTGTTTGTGAAAAACTTAAAATGGATTATCTTGTTATAAAATGTAAATCCCTGAAACCTGAATGACACATTTCAACTACCCACAAATCAGATTTTCTTTCCCAATAAATTTATTTTCTAGTTTTATTTTGTTTCATTATAAAAACCTAAAGCCTGTCAAAATCTGAGAATGACACATACAACAGAAAATCAGATTGCTGCCCACCTCTATTAGTTTCTATAATAGTCTTCGACTATGAGGAGGAAAAATGAAGCATTAAGAACAAAAGTGTTTCAATGACAAGATGATTCTGAACTTCTTATTTTCTGACAAATAAGAGGAGTATCTTTACTTTTGCCTTTTTGGCTTTCCAGTTTTCTGACAGTTATTTCTTTGCCTTCTTCAACCCAACAAAATTAAAATATAAATCTTCTTGATTTAAAAACTGCAAATACTTCTCTGTGGCTATGCATGTATATGCTAGGTACATCTTTGTATGGTACCAATTAAAAACATGCATGTATTAAGGCTTATCTTTTATCTGACCCTGCCTTTATATGCATTTATAATAAGAATTTGTGTGTTTTTCATGAGCACTTTTTGCTCCCTCAGAGAAGTAGTAGGTTGGTGTGTCTTACTTGACAGATAAGGGTGGCATTCACTCAAACAGGATCATCAAAACCAACATTCTTTGACAGAACAGGCTGCATAAATAATGTGCATCAGCTTTTACCCTGACACTGTAAGTGTATATCCTCCAGTACTGGTTTCCACTTGTTTCATCCAGATCGTCTAAGAATAATGAATAAATCATGGTCCTGTATACATGTATGTATGCATATGTATGTATGTATATTTATACATAATTCATGTCACAAATATCTAGTTTGGTGTGGCACGGAGACCACAAGTAAAAGTAGTGATGTGCTATATAGACTCTGGTCTTTGCTTGACCTAAATGATAAATCAACATTCAGAATCCTGCAGATCATTTCTCTTGGCAAGTGAAATAGATTAATGCAGGTTATGTTGATAGAGATTGTTTTTTTGTTTGTTTGTTTTGGTTAGTTGTTTTGGTTGGTTGTTTTTTATTTTGCTTTTGTTTTGTTTTTGTTTTTTCCTTAAAGAACATGCAAAATTCATGACCACCACTGGAAAGTTCTTTTGCTTATCACTCCTGGCTGTTTCCAGTCATTAATTGGTCCCAAACTGATCATTAAGTTTTTCTTAGTCTACCAGTTCTTCTAAGCTGTATGTGGTGCTTTCTTCTGCCTTTTCTCTTTGGTTCTCCTGTCACATAAATCTTCATAAACAAGAGTCATTGTCTTTCATTCCATGTGTCTTTGGCTTTTGGTTTTGTTTCAAGTTTTTCATTCCATACAGAGGCATATGTCAATTCTTGACATACTCGCTGTTTTATATAACATACCAAAAAAAGTGACCAAATTATGGCACTTTTTTTTTTTTTTCTTGGACCTTCATTTGTCAGGCAGTTTTTATACCACCTTACTTCAGTGATAGTTAATGTACATGTGATTTAGTACACAAAATGGATAACGTCAGCAGAGGATTTAGTCTGCGATTACTACATAGCCTTTAAGCTCCCTTCTCTGTTCCATCTTCCTTCTCTCCGTGGGACAAGAGACAGCCTTTGTTTTATAAATCACTGTGCAAATCCCTGTTAATTTGTAAACTATAATTTACACAGCATTGCAGCACTTCAGTACTGAAGCACCTGAAAAAAAGCTGCATAGAAAATGTACAGTATTGTCTGGAAATTAGCCCACAAGATTGTGGTGTGTAAGGTCCAGATTTCTGAGTCATTTACTGAAAAAGAAAAGAATTTGTACATTAATGTACAATTAGTAACAAAAATGTAATATCTTCATTGAACAGGAAGGAAGGAATGGAAAAGGGTCCTCAAAAGAACAATTTCTAACTAGAACTGTTGGCACCAGCACTAGATGCTACTGAACTTTAGTAGATATGATATGCTAATAGAGGTACTTGTCCTGCAGTACAGTACATTCCTGTGTTGGTGCTCTCAATGCATTAATTAACTGTGTATAACACAAGCACATTTGTGATATAGTATTTGGAAAGAAAAGTGTAGCTGTATAATCTAAATGCTGTGGGATTCCTATTCATGCTGAGTCCCAGACCAAATGCCCTCCACACAAGAATAGATGACAAATGAGCTTTTCTACTTTATTCTTTCTTCAGTATATTTGAAATGCAAGATGCGGTCTTTTGAACAGTTCTAGTCTACCTTGATCTCCCCACAATATGGGCCAATTCACAATACTTAAAAAGTGCCTACTCTAACGCAAGCTTAGTGTATTTTAGGACATTTGTACCTTTCAGATTAAACCTGATTATTACCAGGTATTGTGCACTCTTGATGGCTAAGGGCTACTATGGGAGATTTGTTCAAATGCATTCAAATACGTTGTAAGGGAAGATAGAGGAGATAAATTTATCAAAGATGGCTTTTACATTTCTGCTTAGGCACCAAAGGAGGGTTTAAATTTTCAGGAGGGTTGAACACCTTCTAAATTTTTTGACAACTGCACTATTTTTGGATAAGCAAGTCTTTTCAGAAACATGGCCCATTTGCAGGTGTCTGACTGGAAGATGAATTTTTTCAAAAAAAAAAAAAAAAAAATTATCAGTCATTGATAGTAGGAATTTTGTCTGAAAACTGGAAAGTCAAGATTTTGTCTACCCATGTCTGCAGATGTGCGGTAGATCACCATAGCACCTGCAGTCACAGTGTACCTCTTACCTGGTAAGTTCACCCACACTGAGCTACACACTGCCACCCCTAAGCTGTCCCAAATCCCCAAACTAACACGTTTATATAACTCTAAAGTAGTCTGTAGTTGTGTACACCTGAGTTAAATTTAGGCTGTCCTACTGACCGGTATTTGCAAAATGACGCATGGAAAGTTGTGCAGACAGAAATAATGACAGATCTCTTTCAAATGATACTTAACCTCACCTTTTTCCTAAAAATAGTTTGTGTCATTATTAACTGATTGTTAATGCCACCTTCTGGCCTTCTTTACTGATATGTGCCATTAATCCGTGTTGTTAAGTTCAGTTACATGGTCACACCTTTGTTGGCCCTGGCTGGCTACAAATACCATCACTGTGTATTGCCATAGGAAGCTGTGTAATCATTCTACCAGTCATTCGGCTGTGAGAACAGTTTGTTCTGAAATCCAGCACTCAGGGTGGATTTCATGGAGCAAGTACAAGTAAAAGCAGTGTAAACAGAAAAAATCTGCACCAGAATAGCAGTGACTCAGTGGTGTGCTGCTCTGTGAAGAAAAGGATCTACTGCTGGATCCAGAGCTTGTTCAGATTGGTTGGTGTTTTCCCATATAACTCCGTGACCTTTAGACATGTCTTTGGGCAATTGCCATGTTTTCCATCAAACACAAGGTTGGAAGGAAGACATGCTCAAATCCACCATCAGTCCAATGCGATTTCATTACCACCACATCTAGTCTCTCACCAGATTCAGGAATGCAATTAATCCAAATTATGTAACTCATTAGCAAGCTGTATATTGAAAAAAAAAAAAAAAAAAAAAAAAAAAAAAAGATTGAAAATATGGGAGGGTTTCATCAGAAATTTGATAATTTGAGTATGAAGCAGCTTAATAGGAAGGAGGTTGCACCTAATTTGTGTTGCTAGTGGGTTGGGAAGCCTGGAGAAATCGCTGCAAAGCAGAGCAATGGCTTTGTTTGCTGTTTGTTCTGGTGAGAGTTGCACTTCGAGGTTTTGAAGGAACATTTTCATTTCCCAGTCAGATATGGGCATACAGTGGTCTGGTAGGGAAAAAGCAAAACTCATTTCTAATTGAATGTAGTATTAGAAGGGGAGAAACAAGACAAAGAGATAGATGCTTATATAACACTAAATTCTTCCTGTTCCTTCTTTCTGTCCTAACCTCCCTGGTTTCAAGTCTTAGAGTTAACTGTTTAAACTGTTTTAACAAGTTTAAACTGTTTTAACAAGTCTAACTGTTTAAACTGGCTCTGTACCTTCTGTGCAGTGTGAATATTTCCACTTTCAGGATTTGTCCAAGAATGTCCAAACTGAGAGTTGGTGGGAAGTGCTGAGAATGCCGTGAATCCATCCCAGAGTATGTATGCTTAGATAAAGTGCAGCTCACTTAGATATGCCCAGAATTCACTGGTAGGATTTCAGAGATGGGACAGGGTTTGTGCTTGGATTTGTTTGTTTCCCTGTTGCTTTTTGTTTTGTTTTGTTTTTTGTTTTGTTTTGTTTTTTTCTCTCTCTCTGTTTATTTGTTTGTTTTTTTGCTTTAAGGGAAGAAAAGTAGGTTTCAGTTATGGTCAGAAACTTGGCAAGTTTAAGAATTGTTTGGCATAACCAATATATTACTTGCAAAGTTTGTGAAACATCAAACTGCTCAAGGCTGGAACATCTACAGTAACAAGTAAGAAGCAAATCATGACAAACTGACTAGGGTGTTAAATAAAGTCACAACAAAGCCTGTTGCAGGTTTTCTGAGAAGCTTTGGAAGAACACCTGACAAGTCACATTAATAGCAGCAGTTATTGTTTGATTACTTTAATGCTGTGTATGCAAAGGGACTGTTATTTTGACTTGCTGTCTCCTCTAGAAACAGTCTTTTGGACATCACATCCTAGCTTGCAAAAGCTGTTGAGCAATTTTATTTTCCTATTAATTTACAATGTCCCTTTTCTATGGGGAGATGATTTTATTTTGACAGAGTGCAGTAACACTCAAGAACTCCTAATGCCTAACGTATAGAGAAGGTCATGAATTCATATCCACTCTGGGGTGAATATAATAGTGTATATGCCAGAGATGGATGGCACTTGTGTTATGCTACACTGCTATGGAAGACAGTAAATCATAAGATGCTACTTCTCACCTTGCTGAAGTTGTAATATGGTTATAACATTTCTTTCTATTGAAAGATCCAATTAGGGTTGTGGAAAGGCAGGTCACACAGACTTGGGCTTCCCAAAAATCAGCATTACCCCTTCAGGGTAACTGATACACCTTTTGAGACATGGAGAACAGTTTTGGCAGTCAAAATCAATAAATACTTGGTTGTCCATCACTGTCTCCTCGCATGGTCATAATGAAGTTTCCTCTTGACAACTGATTATAAACAAGAGATTGCATTGCCATTGCTTTTAGTACACGTTCTTGCACTGCTCTTCCTGCAGGTCAGGCCCACAGTGCACAACTGGTTAGTTCATGGGAAATCCCAGGAAATTATAATTGGGGAATACGTCAGGGTTTGGGGATGAATCTTTTTTCCTTTCCTTTGCTCCTCTCCATTGCCTTATCCAGCTGTAAATATGACAGACTAATCTTAGGCCACAGCTACTTTCAACAAGGCTGGCAGACACATTTCTGTCACCATGAGAGGGAACACTCTAGCATGGTGTGTCTTGGTCTTTTTGCCTGCCAACATAGAAAAGAGCAGACTTTGCTGTCTGTTGCTTCTAAATGAAACTGCTTTGCTCCTGGGGAACTCAGCTTTCCCTGAAGTCCTGAGAACTGGTAAATAGCAAAGCTGAATTTATTACATATGGAGAAACTGGGGTGGGCTTAAGTGTAAAGGCCAATTAAGTGTACAGAAGAGAGAAGGACAAAATGTTAGGGACAAACATGCTTGCAGTAGCTGAAGAAACTGCCACACCTGAAAAAGAAGTGATGGGCTGGTTTTTGTTCAGAGGTGGATTCCTGGACAGGGCTGACCATCTCTCCAGCCAAAATCTTTCATTTTTTACTTTTGTTGCTTAATTTGTGTTTGACCAACAAATCATAGATCAGAAGGTGAGCTGAAAGAGGTTTTTAAGGAAAAACAATAGTTTTATATCCTTTCCTTCCTTTATTTTTAATGACTTCCTTCATCTGGATTTTTCTGTCTTTGTCATCTTACCCCTCTCTTTCCTATTTGTCTGCTATTTTTCCACATTTTTTTTAAGTGTTTAATATTAGAAAAGCAGCTAGAAGATTCAGGAGACCTTGGTCTTACTAGGTTGCCTGTTTTGTGAATACTGGTGGCAGAGTAATCACCCTTTGCACCTTACTTTCACCACCTTTAAAAGGAGGATACAAATATTTGACCCACGATTATAAAATATGTTTGAAAAGGGAAACAACACCTGCTGTAAAAGGTGTTGCTGTTTTTATTTTGCTTACATGACCTATCTGCCCTAATATTGGGAAGGAATACCATTAAGGAAGCATTTTAGTATTACTTGCTTTTGTGGGAGCTTGGACGTTTAGCATTAGCTTAAGACAGATATGGGGCTTTGCTAAGAATATTTCAGATTAATAAACTCAATTTAGTATACATGGACTAATTACCGGTTAGCACACATCTATGTTACCATAGTTTGGTTAAGTGGAAGAAAAAGACCTGGAGTGCATTCTAACTGTGTCAGATTGCATTCATTTGTTCTGATTTATTTCATAAACTTGGACTTTTTGTTTCATTTTTGTCTTAGTTTGCAGTGTATTTGCCTTGCACTTAGAATTTGCAGACCTTTAGCAGACGGCTCAATCCCCTTCATACCTTTTGCAACCATCAGCCTTTTACAGCATTCAAAATACTGTAGTGACCTAAAGATAAAATGGCTTACAAAGCCTTGCAAAGCATGGATTCAAGCTCAGATTTTTATATTACCATCTTTATTTGCTGAAACAAATAGGAAGAAAAGGAAGCTACTGCCACAGGCAGTCTGTGTCACCAGTTGCAATGTGCATCTTCACAAAGAGTTTATGAGCAAATTCTTCAAAATTTTTTCTATCTAGTTTGAGTTGTTTTCTCTGATTTTTGTTTGTTTTTGTCATATATTTGGATCTATGCTTGATAGCATATGAAAATAAGACAGAGTCCAATGATAATATGATATCTTTACCTTCAGCCAATGATTTAAATACATTCAGTTGTGGGCATAGAAAAAGAAATGGAGAGTACAAACTAGTGGGAAGAAGGATTGGCCTCTGGGAAAGCAATTCAGGGTTTGTCTTTTATGTTTGGTGCAAGTATATATCATTCAGCAGTGAAATGTGCAGTAGTTACAACGTCAGTTGATTGGATAGTTAATAACTTTGACGCAGAGAAATTAACAAAAGAAAATAGATGGCATTACGAATAGCAGTTAAGGGGAATAATTGTTGTATCTGACAATTAATTGAACAATACGTCAGGCAATATCAACATGAAAAGGAAGGTAAATGACAAACAAATAAATGAAACAATGATAGCTTTTCAAGCTGTAATATTTGATTGGGAAATAAACAAGCTTGGCATTATGTAAGGACATGTCCACATGGAGGACTTCATCAATGTAACTATATTGGTATAATTATACCTTTCAAAGCAACATAAGCTTTGAATATTTTTATAAGGAGGCTTATAAAAAAAATTGTATGCAACTTTTTGCTTGGACAGACAATGACAGGAAAAGGGGGCATGGTTTTAAACTAAAAGAGGGGAGATTTCGACTAGATGTTAGGAGAAAATTCTTCACTCAGAGGGTGGTGAGGCACTGGAACAGGTTTCCCAGAGAAGTTGTGGATGTTCCTATGATTCTGTGATAAGCTGCCCGTCCCAGCTACCTTTGCACAGCCTGTGGGATTTTTTTGAACGTATCTGAGCAGGGTGACGCTAGACGGAATTCCCAACTCGCCTCTGCCTGGCAAAACTAAAGGCTGGAGTAGGGTCAATGCTGTGTAAGGATGCAAAACCCATCATGTTAAAGTTGCAAGCCTTCATGGTAAATATCACTTAAATGCATTCAGTTTTGCAATACACATAAAAACTCCCCTGTTGCCATATTTTACTACAGCATATATTCCAATTGTAATATAATTTTTTTTAACATTCTCTAACCTGCTTGCTAGAAAGAAAAATAAGAGTCTGTTGTTTGCTGCACCATAGTTGAGTTGATAAATATTATCTTGATGGCATTTGAATGAAAAGTTTAACAATGGAGTCTGAGCTATGTGTTTCCAAAGAGTCAGTAATTGTCATGACTCGAGTTTTGATAAGACGAATTTGAAACCTAATTAACTGGGGAGCAATGACGTAAAATAAATAAATAAATAATCTATCATTTCTTTCATGGGCACCTCATGTCCTTGGTTATGAATCTCTAAAACATTCTCAGGTACACAGAACAACTCTTTCAATAGGAAAATTTGGATATAATGCTTAAAAAAAAAAAAAAAAAAAAAGGACAAAATTAACAGATCTGAAAATCACTTTCTGCCTAGGAAAGGCAATATTCATCTCCTGCCTGAGGGTTTGAGCACATTCAGTGTGCAAAGCTGGGTTAAGAGGAACAGCTAGCCTCATATCTGCCTGCCTGCTCCCAAGCATTTGAAAAAAATCACTAATACAGACTACCCCAACAAAAAAATGTCAGTAGTTACACTTCCTAAGTGCTTCTGTATGTTCTGTTGCAGTGAATGCAGTTGGGCAGAGTAGCACCCAACCTGTGGTGGAGTGTCTTTTGTTTTGTGCATCTGCAGATACTGCAACCTCTACTTAAAGGAGACTAAAGACAGTGTAGCCTGTAGAATATTTTATGGTTTTAACATACTTATGCACTCTGTGGACTTTTTTTTTTTTTTTTTTTTGAATCACTGTAAATGTATAAAGATTATAGGTGTTCATGTACGCTATACTTTACAAGAAGAAAATCAATTTTTCATTCCTCTGCTGCAGTTTGCAATACAACTGGAATATTACCTGAACCAAGTAAACAGAATTATCTTCTAACCTGAATAAGAAAAATGTAGCAGAAAGTCTTTATCTCTCTATTTTTGACTTTTATTATCTAAGTTTGACTGTGATTTAAAAGAAAGAAGGGAGGGGAAGATGAGCCAAATGCAGAATTGTTATGAAAGAAGCTAAAACGAGACCTGCGAAAGGCCTGTGAAAGGTTCAGAATGGAAATGATTTTCAGTTTAAATTACTTTTGCAGGACTGGAATGTGGCAGTCAGGAAGCTTCAGTGAAAAGTCCATTCTTTCTTCTTCCTTTTTTTTTTTTTTTTTTTAATTTTTTTTTTTTAACTTTGTTGCTTTGTGTTTGTGTGAATTGCCAATGGTCCAAGATGATAAATACCTATTTTAAATGTTCATTCCCATGAATCTGGTCCTGGAATATTATTAATATTTTCTCTTTTATAACACCTGTAAACATTATATAGTTATTGCTGTCCTTGTATTTACAGATCTCAGTTCCTCAAGGTCATACTAAAAGAAGTGGGGATCAGACTTTTGTCATAAGCCACTCTCTTCTCTGTACACTTATGATGTATATTTATTTGTAACGTTACCTACAGTGCTCAAGAAAATAAAAGAAAAAAAAAAAAAAAAAAAGAGTGCGTTGGTTTAAGGGTCGTTCCATTGATAGCAGCGTACTGCAATGCAACTAACAGAAGAGCTGGGCCTAAGACAGAAGAGCCCCTTCACTCAAACAAAGGTGAGAGGGTTAGTCTTTTAGCTCTGAAACTCCATGAAGATGGAGTGGACTCAAAGGCACTGTCTAGGTAAAAGTCAGAGTATTCAGATCATGACTGAAAATAGGACTTTTGTGCGTGAAAACATCCATGTCACCCTATACAGCGTTTCATCTCTAAAAGCACATTTTTTCTTATTATATGTGGTCTTAAATATTCAGCAGTATACAGCACTCTTTACTTTCTGCCCTTAAATATTCTTAAAGGCGTTGCATCTTGTTTTAAGACTTGGTACATTGTTTTCAAGCTTTGGCTACATCTCAGTGACAGATACAGATAAGAACAACTCAGTTTGTGATGTGAATAAATTTTGTTGTTTTGAAGTAAGAATTGGATTATTATTAAAAAAAAAAAAAAAGTTACATAAACTGTAAGAATTGTATCAGAATTAATAGAAATGCACCAGTGTATGTCAGTGGAGTATTTTACTCAGGAGATTTTCTGTATTACTTCCATATCTCACATTTTGGAGGAATATTCATCCCCTGCAATAACGCAACTGGCCAATTATCCAGTGCTGCATATGGAAAGAACAAATGAAAATTCCTGCTGTGACCAGATGACTTTCACAGGGAAAGTAGTTATGGTTTCTTTCCTTCTGAATGTGTAAGCAGAAATGTCTTTAATGTCTTTAAAATTTACATTATATAGTCTCTCTTACTTTACTCTCCCTTCTAAAATCCAATTATAAAACTTTACTTCATGAGCTTTTTTGTGCTTTAGTGAAGTCCACATACTCATATATTCCTAATAAAAATAAAAAAATGTGGTTATCATTTTTCACTGTATATTGGAAACAAAAGAAGTATCATGCTGACTCTATACATGCAATATAAAAGTAGTTCTCTTGCTCTCAACGTGGAGTGATTTTACAAACAAGGGGCATGATTGTCATGCATAATATTCAGCAACTATCCTGGAAACTGCTCTGTGCTCTTAACCTTATGGACTTAAGAATAACTAATGTTTCTTTTATGTACCCAAGATTGCAATTCTTAATGTTTTGCATTATTTATTTTTGTTGTTGTTTTTACTCCCAGATTTATTTTTAGTTTAAGAATTTTGGAACAGTATTGTTTTCTTTTCTTAAATTTCTAGATGATGATTTCACCTCCTGGAGCTTTTATTGTTTCATCCTATGTCTTGGAAATAGCTCTGTATTGATGTGAAGATGATAATAGCTATGAAAAAATGTTTTTATTTAAACTAAGGTTATTTCTCCCTATAAATATTTCTAGATAATTTTCTTTATTCTAAGCTCTTTAATATATATCTTGAGTCAGCAGAAGTTTATTGTGTGAACTTATTTATCAGTTGCCCGTGATCTTTCCTGGAAAATGGATAGCATCTGTTTTTTGGTAAGACTGATCTTGTCTTGTTTTTTAAAGACACCATCTGCTTTCCAGTGCTCCAAAGGGGACTGTGGTGTCCAGCGGGATTTTTATCATATGTTTGCCTCCTTTTCTGAACATCTGAATATTTTAGAGAGCAGCTAAAGGCATAATTCTTCCTAAACTCTATATTTCTTTATATATTAAAATCACATGGAAATATTTTCAACAAATTGAGGCTAGAGTTATAAAATGCTTCTTATACTTTAAAATTTAATAATGGGCATTTAGTGTGTATTCATGAAAAGCAATTCTCAGTACAGAGTCATTGCAAATATATTAAATTGACAAACAATGGACACATTTTCTAAAATGGGAGCTTTGGAACTGGTCCCCCAAAATTGCTCACAAAAATGCTCTCAGAAATGCTTTTTAGATCCATTCACATCTACATTTTTAAAAGAACAAACGAAATCTAGCTTTATTCAACTGTAAATTCTATTGACCTGATTGAGTAACTTCTGCTACTGTGAAAAAAAAAAAAAAAAAAAAAAAAAAAAAAGTACTTGCATGCTATTTACAATAAAAACCTTTTGTCAGTATCACAATCAGGTATGGGTGAGGATTCTGCTGAAATTTTATTTCCCTTAAGTCCAACTAAGATCCCGGTCCTTTTCAGCCATGCTGAAAATGCTGACATTGAGTATGTGCTTTAGTATTTTGTTGAATTAGAGACTTGGCAACTGCCAAGAGTGCTAATCTGAGTTAAATCATATAAGTGCTTAAAGCTAGAATGATCTGAGACATAGAAACAAGAGAAAAGTAAAATATAATTACGTCCCCAATCTGAGGTTACATTCTGTGATTCAGAAACAAAATATGAGGACTGTGGTACTTGCCACTCTAAAACTATATATCTGTGTGTGTGTGTGTATATATATACATAGCCAACTTGAGTGAAGTCCTTTATGATGATTACTAATTTAATGCAGTATTTTCCTGCAGAAGATCTGAAGCAGTGGCTAAAGTATCTGAGCGAATTGTTATCATGCCTCTTTCCTTAACAACGCTCATAAATTTAGTAGGCTATTCGCACATAATTTTTCTTTGTTTTCCTGTATGTTCAAGATGTGCCAGATGTCATTTCCAGGCTGATTTTGTGCGTGTGTGAAAGATGCACAACATGAGGGACAGCCGAGCAAATGCATTAACGGATGCAACTATACTGATGAGTAGCAGCGTCTGGTGTTCAGTGGCATCAGGCTGCATTCCCCATGGATAATCACAGGAAATGCCACCCCAGCCCCATCTGTTCACATTGAAGAGGTTTTACAAAAATAGGGAAGTCACATACCTGCCTTGTTTTATGACACTTACTTATACCACATCATGTGTAATGTCTTGCTTTTTGAACAATATATTCAACGTTTGACTTTCTTCATGCCAATTCCATCGCATATGTCATTGTAACTTTCTACACTTTAGTTATGTAGATGCACACACTTGTATAGAAGGTGTTAAATACATATGCCTTCATACCACATTAAAAGAAAAAAAGAAAAAAAAAAAAAACAGTATTTTGTGGCATAACTTAATATCTCATTGTCAAATAAAAAATATTGCAGAGAAGCAAAAAATTGTTTAACACTTAATTCTTCCTTGTTGCATAGAATGGAACAACTATATCAGAACTCTTGATACAGACATGACCGTAATACAATGAATTTTAAACCTTATTTCATCCACTATGAAAATGAGATTATTAATAAAAGAGATTATTAAGGTGTGACTTTATCACATAATGCCAATATATGTTGTTTGGTCTTTATTTTTACTCTGGGTGTTAAGCAGGTGATTAAGAAGTTAAGAAGGATATATACCTGTTTAGTGACATTCTGTCAACAAGTGCTATTGAACGCAGAGATACTGGCTAAATACTGTTCTTTTTAACTTTTCAGGTCATGCCACTCCTGTCTGTCAGACAAATACAATAGGAATTACTCAATTTAACACCATTTCAGTTCTAATTGAATTCCATTTGCTAAATCCTGAATAAATACATTACAACTGCTGCTTTGGTCAAACAGAGAGAAATAGCCATCTTTTAATGACTCCCCTGTGGATTTAATGCCTGTTCTATCTGTTAGAATAATGATTCCAACATCACTGGAATATATTTAAAGGATAACAGTTATTTAAACATGCCAAGTCTTTATACAGCAGATAAGTATTTTTAATTTGCATTTATGAAATCAAAAGGTTGGCTAGAATAACTAGTTACCCATTTGTCTATTTTCTAAAGTATCTCAGTATCAAAGAAAAGCTACAGGATTATGAAAGGGTTTTGTATTTGCTTTTAATATCAGTCTTAGGTGGAGAAAAACTATCACATCAAGGATAGGGATTCATGTCACCAAATACTGATAACTACCATGTAAATACACTCCCTACTCATCACCCTTGATAGTCTGTGGAGGAAAGTAGGCCACCTACATGTGATTCATCTTTTTGGACAGCAGATATACAGAAAAGCTTAGATGAATGACTCCATAAAAGTGATCTCAGGAGAATTAAATTCAAAGAGATTGTCTCCGTTACAGGCATCTGAAGTTATGTGAGATGACTCCCATAAATGAGAAGTCTGTTTGTTGAAATCAGTAGGCCTACCCTGGAAAGAAAGCTATATACCTTATAAGGTATAATTTTAAGGGAAAGGAGGCAGTGAAAATGCCTCACTTGACCAGAAACAAGCAAACCCAGAATTTGGTATCTCGTCTGTTTCAGACCAGTTGAATATTTCAACTCAAAATATCACCATTTCTTTTTCTTTCTTTTCATAAAAGCTATGATCCTTTGATGCTGTCCTTTGATGCTGCTGATCTCAATCACATATCAGATAGACCAGTGGTCAAGCATTCATCTAAAACACGAGAGATGGCACTTCCCAAAATCCTGCTGTGGGCTAAGCAGAAGGAAGACCTGAACCCACATGTCCCTTCATTAGAACTGAAAGTCTTCATCACTGAGACATGGTGGGCACGCAGTCTTCTCTGCCTTGCAAGTTTTGTGACTGGTCACTTAAGTCCCACTTTTATTTTTTAACTTAGCCAAAGATATTCACCAAATTTGACTCAAAAGACTAGAAAATTTCAGTTCTAATTAACTCTTTTTTTGAATAAACTATTCACAGCCTCCTACTCACTGCCTCCAAAAATCCATCTTTAGCACAGATCTTGAGAAACAACATAGAGGATGAGAAAGAGAATCTAATATAAATCATGTACTTTGCAGAACTTCTTTTAAATGTAATTTGTTAAACATAATGGTCTTACATATATGCTCTTAAAAATGTATCAATGCTAGATGATTTTTAGGGCTGTGTGCCAATTAAATCTGTTGTAGCTTGAGGTAGAGCTAATAGGTTGAAGACTGATACAGAACTTGTATAACTCTTTCTATAGAAGTAGATTTTATCTCTTTGAACAATTGTGGTCTACTCTTTGGTAAAGGCACCACAGAAGAAACACCCATTCCTGATATGCAGCAGGATTTCTGTGTGAGCCCTGCTCCCTTAACCTCTCCCACCCAATTAGCCAGCTGATGATATTTGTGTCTTGGTAGCAACATTTTTATGAGGAACCTCTTTGCCCTTTCTGGTGTAGTAGAGGCTGACTCTCAACAATGAAGAGTTCAAAGACTCATGTTATGTTTTGTCTCAGAAAGTTGCCTCAAACATTAAATAAGTAGAATGAATGCTGCAACTGAAAGTGTTCGCTTATCAACCAGAACAGAGAGAACAGTTACTTCTCCCACTACCTTCAGGCATGCTTCTTTTTCTTCTTCACCATTCCCTCTTTTTTTTCTGCACAATTTTCAAGACGTTCAAAAACTCTTTGATTTTTGTTTCACCCTGTAGAATTTTTAATGTTTTACTAATGTTCTGAATGCAGATCATTAGCAGGATATAAATCACCCAGAAATTAGCTAAAATGTAGCTATGGCAAGAATATCACATATGGTAACAGCTAAAAAATGTTTGATCTGTTGTGTGTAATTCAGGCTGTTTTGTAGTTCCTGCTCAGTCCTTTCAAGATATAAGTTTAAAGGTATGCAGGCGGCAGAGTGGCTAGTGCCCTCTTTGCCTGTGGACAGTTTGCTGACAACACTTTCTCCACTACCAAAGGATAGTTGTTTTAAAATATATTCACAACTCACTGAAAATTATATATATATATATATGTGTGTTTAATCATAGCTGTCAGCAAATATACAGCCTGAAGTGCATTGACACTAAGGTAATCCACCATGGATTATGAAAATACATTTAGTTGAGAGCTCTTACTAGTAAAGGAATTCAGCAAAAAAAGTTTTATTTACAAGTTTGACTTACAAATGAATGAATGAAATACAGAGCTGACGACGATCTGCCAAGAGACCAGAATGCTTATTCATTTCTGAAGCTAAATTTTGATTTTATGTTCCTCAGGGACTATCAACCAGTACTATCTTCCTGCTTTCCACTTGTTGGTAGACACTTCCCTCTTAATAAAATCTGATTCTATTTCTGATTCAGAGCCTTATGACTTCTTTCAAGACTGTCCTAGAAATGTTAAATATTCTCATCAATAGCATGCTGTTATTGGAGAATTCAAAGGGTTACTTGTTGTCACCCTTGAGGTGATGCTGCTTGCCTTTAGGTTTAATAAGGAACGGGGTTGATGTGATTTTTTGAAGTGATTTTTTTTTGAAGTTTTTACCCTTTATTTTGGCATCCTTATGAACAAACTTACAAAATCTTATGAATAGCCTATTCCAAAATAAGAGATCAGAAATTACTAGCTTCTGTATCTTTGTGTTGTTTTAACACCTGATGGTATTTCCATTGTGGTCAATAAAAGGAAAAACATCCAGTGATTTTGCCTCTTCAAGAATTAAACTCTGAAGTGAAGTAATTAGGATCATCTGACCATCCTATCTGATCTTCTGAATAACATGATCATGTATTTGTCATGTCAAGTCAATGTATTTGTGAAGAACTGCCAAGAGAACATATATGGGTAAGTGTCCAGAAGATCCCATCTGAGGTTTTGTACTTTTATTTCTTCTATTCATAGACATCTAAAATCAGTAAGAAAGATTTGAAGAGGTGGTGAATTGCAACGTTCAGTTATGTCTTATGTTAGAACACATTTGGTTCAATTTCCCAGTTTTATTTTAATCTTTTTCCCTTCTTTGTCTTTCTCATTTTACCTTTCATTTTTCATATTCTATCTTCTTTTTCCCCTTCTCTCTCTTTTTCTCTTCTTTCCCTTTCCCTTTCCTTTTTCCTTTTTTTTCTCTTTTTTTTTCTTTTTTTTTTTTTTTTTTTTTTTTTTTTTTTTTTCTCTTTTTTTTTTTTTTTTTTTCAGGGTGACCTTAAACTAATCTAATCTGTGGAGATAAAAAAAGTCTTCTACTTAATGAAAAGATAAGATAAACCCACACAGATCTGAGGTGTATGATACAGTGTTATTTGCTTACAAACAAAAACTGTGTTGGCAGCATACCAAAAGTGTCTTAGAAGGCACAGAGAAATAAGATTGGCAGGTAGAAACAATTATTGATCAAGACCTTTTGTACTAGGAGCCAAAGTTAATAACATTTTTAACCCAAATCAAGTGTGGATCCTCAGGGTGGGAAATGTATTCTGAAAATGTTTACTGATAGTTAACTATGTGCAGAGTTGTGGGGAAGTAGTTCCTACTTAATAGTATGGGGGCTATTCCTAAGCAGAAAATTGGAAGATCTCTCATAGTTAGGAAACACAAAGTGCAAATCAGTCATTATTGTTCTTAACAGAACTGGATTGGATTATTTTTATGGGTCTTATGGGACTGAGGAAGCTTCAGATTTTATTTTGAACCTGGTCATTAGTTAATGGGAAAATATTCTGTCTCTTCTGTGTTCAGACATGACAGAAGAGGAATAAACTGTCCTCAGGTCCTTAGGGATTATCTCAAATGGACAGAAAACTTTGACAAGCATGGACCCGGTCTAGCCAACTTGTCAGCTTTCCTTCCCATGCCTGTAGGTTTGAAGATTCAGCAGCCTTAGGAGCAGAAAGATCAGGCAAGTGTAAAAATGGTGGCACAGATGATACTGCGATGCTCGTACTAAAGGACAGAATTAGCTTGCATCTAGGCAGGAACATGGAAAAATTCCAGGGTTTCTCCCTTGTTGCAGCGTGCACCATAACTTGGATACAGAAGAGAATACAGTTTATTGAAGATACCAGGCTGTAAGAATGGTCTAAGGCGAGGTTTTTACATCAGCGTTTTGTCTCTGCCAACTAAGGTAACTTTGCTCCAGATTGACACAATTGTGAGCAAGGAAAAAAAAAAAAAAAAAAAAAAAAAGCATCCAGGCTGCATTTAAACCTTGACACTTTGAACTGAACTAACAATACTCCAGTTTTTGATGTTAGGAATCATCTGTAACTCTGAATTTATATTTTCACAGTGGGAGGTTTGAAAACAATTTCCAAAGGCTGACAGCAGTCCTGTCTATTCACAGCTCACTGTTTGAAGGTATCTTTTTCTCCCTCTCATTTCAAATTTACAAACTTTGTGTCTTTCTTTGGGTCTGACCATCTGGAGGCATGTTGTTCCTGTATTGACAGGTGCAGGATATTTCTTTAATGTACAATTATGAATTATGACTGGGCTACTTTTTCAGTTGTTTATTTGTTTTGTTTTGTTTGTTTATTTTTTCCCCAACCAGAAGTGATTTTCTTCTTTCTATTTCCTACACTGTGAAATTCTTTATTCCCTTTTTTCTTGCAAGCATTTAAAACTATGCTACAATTAATGGCCTTCCTCTTTTCTTTCTGTTACATTTGAAAAAGGATGCCTAGAGATGGCATTACCTTTAGGAAAGATTTCCAGTTAAAGAGATTTCTATTCTCCCAACATCACTCAACTCTAAGTTTGTTTTACTTGAACACTTTTCTTTTTTTTTTTTTTTTTTTTCTCTTTCTATAAAATACCCTTTCTTCGATGGAAAAATTATATTTGAATTTTCTCTCAGACTTTGGATTTTCCCCCGCGTAACGCATATTTCTTGGTTCAGGAAGAAAAAAAAAAAAAGAGAGAAATTAAGATGTTCTCTGTTTCCTGTGTGTCTGATCTGCATCACTGAAAGCTCTGAGACAAATGGGCATTGGTAAAAAATCCAGAAGTATCTAAGTGGAACAGTATTTCATCTGCTGTGGCAAATTAGAATAGCATTCTTCTGTCATATATTTGAAAAATGTGCTTTTAATTTTTTTATCTGTAATCCACCTCCAAACTGATTGCACTGGTCTGTTTTTCCTAAAAGGTATTTTGAGTACAGACTAATATCAGGTCTTACATGACCCCCACAAGGCCCTAAAGATGCCATAAATTTCCATGTAGGACAGTATCCAGGTTCCCACAGGGTCCAAACCACCACCTTAGTGGAAGAACTCTTGCACTAAGGAAAAACAAATGTCTTACCACTGGGCTAATTTTAACCTAATTAATATCTTATCTCGTGAGATTCTTCTCTAGGCTGTATTGCTAGTTCATTTCCTTGACACCATCCACAGATAGGGATCAGCTTTTGGTTATATTACACTTGGCGTATTTCTTTGCCCTATAAACCTTTCTGCTTTTCTTGTGATCATAGTTAAAACTCACACTCATTTCATATTAAAATAGCCACATTCTTCATAACACAGATGCAGCTTTTAGTCTTAAGCATAGTAAAGCATCTTGCTGGCTTTTTGCTTCTCCTTTCTCATTCCTGAGTCTGAATTCTTCCTCACCTCATCAGAATACGGAAATCTACGTACAACACCTTTGATCACTGGGAGCTGCTCCCGCAGAATACAGCCCAGGCCTTGTAATCTTTGTAAGATCGGTTATGGACAGAGATATTTGGCAGCCTGATTATTGCAACAACAAGATCTCTTCCTTTGTTTACAGCTGGGAATGCCACATCTGCTCTCCCAGTGCGCTGAACAAAATCTTCTGGGTTAAGCAAGAGACCAGAAGGCAGAAAAGAAGCAGACAGACCCCAGAGGGGAACCCTCCTTTGCTCAACAGTTACCAAAGCAGAATTTAATGCTGCTCCTGCAGTTTCATGTGGCAGAGCTAATTGTAATAGGGATTCCACAACAATGATGTCTTGCAGGAATGGAGGCAATAAGCTTTATAAGAGTAGGTGGTCTTGTACCTTTAGATCTTGGGAATAGAGTCTTTGGGTTCTCATGTGTGTTTATTTACCAATTTAATGGTCCCTGCTAACTCCTAGGTAGGTAAGCAAAGTGCAAGTCTCAGACTTCAGCTTCTTTTTCCAGTTAGATTTCTATGCAAAGTGGGACAATCTGAATGTGACCTTAGATGTTAAAACAAAATTGCATCCATGCTTACTTGATTTGAATATGTCTCTGAGCAGTTGAGCTAACATGCAGTAAAGGTACATGCTGCTTTTTGTCCAGAGAAGCTTTGCAATATGGGCTGCTGAAAGAGACCATCTAGCCACGAGTTTCAAGTGAGTATTTGTCATGAAGATGGGGCAGTTACTGAAATGACTGAGCTTTTGCTCTATTGTTTCTTGGACCACCGAAATAAAATTACATTTGGCTTCAGATAATTCATTTTCTGTTCCTGAATATCAGTTTGCTCTCTGCTGAGTCCTATAAGCAAAAAATACAGTTGGTGGGCTAAATGGTAACATTTTTCTCATTCTGAAATCATCTCATTATAGATTTAAACAAAAAAAAATGCCACCATTGTGAGATACAGAAATGTAAATGCCAGGTACAAAGTATATTTGTACTTTGTATCAATATTTATCATATTTGTACCTTTATTTCCAGGAGTCAGGCTGCTTACAGACACCACCAAAGGAATGAGAGGAGTGGTGTGATGGGTCCATGAGCCAAAAAGAGGGTTAAAGGACTGACAGTAGCAGTAGACGGGTTAAAAGGATGCATGTAAATTTGGATGAGGTAGTCTCCTACATACTGGACTTAGTCACTGGCTGTCTAATTTGTGTCACTGTTGACTAGTAACGTAGCAGTAACAATTCAGAAGGCTCAGAAACTTGAGAGGTGTATTTTTTGTCCAAGATGCTGATCTTTGTTGTTCGCATTTTCTCTGCACATTATCTGTGCTTAGTCCCACAGGCACCTGTTTTTTGAAAGCAGATGCAAATCTTCAGCATTCATAATTGTACATATGCAGTGAGGTACTCTGCTGAGTTGCCTCTGTGATCATCAGCTGGCATGAAGGGGGCACCACTTAATTTTGGTTCTAGCTTGTGCAGGAGATTTTAAGGATTCCTTGTACAGAGAGGATGCCATGTCTTGGTGAATGCAGACTGATGTATACCAGTCATTGTGCAAGGAAATGGAAAACACAGTCTATAAGTCTGGCAAACAAGTTGATATGTTTAGTGCTTGTAATAGAGTGTTTATTTATTTATTTATTGTGACATATCTGAATCCATAAAAAAAAACTGCTATTGCCTGATGCACAGATCCAGTGATCACAAAATGCTATGCATTAGTATATTAAAAAGCTACATTTGAGATGGTTGGAAACAGAGGGGTTGATTCTCCTTTATCTTGTGGTTATTTAGTACCAGTCTGACCTTCTCAGAATCAGCAATGTTTAAATTTCTCTTTGCATATCCTTACTGGTGTAAGGCTGAAGGCTTCTTTGATTATTTACTGGTGGTTATAACATAACCATTTCATTATATCGTGAGAGATGCACATAGCTCATCATATAGAAGTGTAGCTATTTAACAGGTTCAAACCATTTTCCCTGGAGGTTAATAAAATGATTCCTGTTGGTTTCAATGAGCATTGGATGCGGCCCTTAGTGCTGCTTTTCCCCATATGTTTTAAAATGAATGCTTCTTGCCAATATTTTCAGGTTTATTGTAGCTTCCTTATGCCTCAGGCAAGGAAAAACAACAGGACACAATGACAGCACATTATTGGAAGTAGCATGATAAATTCTAAATAGATATAATTAGCATGTGACCCACGAGAGACCTGCATATAATTAATATTGAAATATGGTGCATGCATTATATAGGAAAACATATTGTGTATTCAGAGCAGGGTGTTTGGAGAATGGAGGCCTGTCTGTAAATGGCTTGTCATTTTTTTCATTTTAATCAGAATTGAAATTTCTGCACTTGAAGAAATACAGCACGATCATTAAAAACACTTGGACTTTAGAAATGACACCACCTGCTTCCTTTTCCTCTTTTTTTATTGTGACAGTGGAAAAAAATCCTTAAATCTTCAACCGGGGAAATAAGCACTAATGGGGAAACAGATCTCTGAGGAGCCAGCAGACTGACAAGCTGTTCATGAGCATGAGGCTTTTCAGCAAATAACATTCACTACTCTAGTAGCGTTTGGTAGATTATGTCGTATCTAGAAGTCCATCCTCATTCGTACCCAGCAAAGTGAATGAGTAACAGATACATAATGAGCATCCACAAAAAAGGTAAAGAACATCTCAGATATAAGGTGAAGATTAAGAGGGGTAAAGCCACAAGTGAACTGAGAATGTGTTGCCTTCTGAGTGACATTGAGTTCATATCACACAGCAGCTCATTGCACATTCTGTTTATACCAGAGAGAAACAAATATGAAAGTTACTCCTTTATATTTCACATTAAATGCAAAGAGTTCAAGGGAACTAAAAGACTTCATTATGGAATCTGATACCACCCTTTGTGTTATGCAGAGTCCTATTTTAAGTAAACTACATAATTTCAGTGGGTTTTTAAAAGAGTATATATCAAATATTTAATTAACATTTATTCTGCAACATTAGAAGCTGAAGCTTTGGATCCAGGATATAATTTTTGCCAGAATGAATAAAAATAAAACAGATGTTAAGCAGAAGCAATAAATTTCATCTTAATTGTAACTCTAGAGAGGACTTTCTCAGCAAAACACACATTATTTTTTCTCTCTGTAGCTCCGGTTCTGGTCTCTGTAATTGATACAGGGCACTGTCCAGCTACACTTTGGGTTATATTAGTTCTTCTAGTTATATTTTTGCAGTGAGATAAATGCAAGCTCATAGCTACAGATTCAGGCAGTAGTATTCACAAACAGACTGTGTCATGGTTTAATGCCTAGTTGCAAATTCACCATTTTGGATTTTGTGGCAATTCTGGCTGATATGGCTGTTGCTGCAGAAGGTATCCCGTATTTTTGCTCTTAAACTCCCATATGTGTGATCGTATAATGGACTAACGGAAGCCTGGTGTCTGCAGGCAGACTGTCTTGCATTGTGACCTTGCTGCATTTCCATAGTTAAATGAAGTTGGATTTGAGTCAGAGCTGTACAGAAGCTCTTTAAGGTAAACCCAGACTGCTGGGGGAAGTGCTGTCTGTACGCTGAAGTCTGGCACTGTTCGTGCTTGGGACTGACATCTCTGGTTTTTGAACCATGGCCCAATACAAAATTGAGCTTTCAAATGTGCGTTCATTAAAGTTTGCACAACAGTGTTCACAGTAGTGGCATAATTGGACCTAATAGTTTGTTTCCCCATGTTTCATGTGTTCGGAGTGTTTTCTTCAATTAATAATTATTCTGCATTATTCTTTCCCTTTGCTAAATAGTTGTGTAATGTTATGGTTGAAAACAATGAAATTCTTCCCTTACTGTGATTTTCAGCCAATTAGTTCTGGGCAACGGGTTGCCTGTGAAAACTCCTGACATGTCTCATGGCCAGAAGAAATAAAAAAAATAAAGCAAACTGAGGTTATTATAGAGCAAATTACAGACTTCTGCACGATATTGCTCAGTATTGTTGCCTCTTTGTTGCCTCTTGGCAAGCAAATATTTGGATGGCTATCCTAGATGGAAAAAAAAAAAAAAAACAAAAAAAAACAAACAAACAAAAAAAAAAACACTGTGTTTTTATTGACATTAAATGTTTTTAGATTTAATCTGATACAGACTGAAAAGAATGCTGAAGAGGTTACAAACACAGAAATATATGAAAAAAAAAAAAAAGGAGAGGAAGGTTCTTTGTGCAGGGCAAAATAATAAACTTATTTGCAAATATTTATTAGTTTTTTCTTCAAAGTGCTTCAATCTGCAGGTGGACAACTTTTCACTATATAAAAAAATGTCTTTTAGATTAAAAGTTCTTTCCTTCTTTTTCAAAATACATATATACATACCTACATACGTAAACGTTAATGGCTTGAATGCCAGTGGTCAGGTTTCTTTTGGAGCAGAGAAGCATCCAGATTTCAAGAAAATGCAAAATAAATGCTGCTGAATGTTTTATTAGCTCACACCCAGGATTGTCCCGTTGTGACTCAGTGCTGATAGCAAACAGTTAATCTTTGATACGCAATGTACAACATGGACCTTCAGATCTCTTGGAGACAGACACGTTAATATGTGAATACATTTCCTAGGCCAGTGTTGATTCATCCACGGCAGAGCTGCTCTGCAGGGTTTTTTTTATGATGGCAATGAAGCAAAGAAAATTATATTTCAGTCCATTCATACTGAAATCTACAGGAACCATTAAAATGGATGACTGAACTTGAGCTATTTCTGAAGACCACCAAACTTCTAGCAGTACTCTTTCCAAACAACGCATGGCTAGTACCAAAAAAAAAAAAAAAATCCAAACAATTCATGGCTAGTACGGACTATTTACAACATTTATTGTTAATAAAAAGTACAGTGCCCTCACAGTTTCCCTGATTTCTCTAGTCATATAAATAGTCCACTGTTTTTGCTTCTTTTGTTGTTAAATAGTAAGCTCCAAATAAGAATTTTTGTCGGTAAATATTGCAAGTGTTTGTACTTTACACTTTCAAAGAGTGAATGCCATTTTAAAGTCGTTACAAGGTGCTGGTAGTATACAAAATAATGTTTCTGATGGTAAAATTGCCAGTTACATGTAGTAATTCCTTCATTGACTGTCAGACCTGTCATGTTGCAGAAAGGTAGGTCACTTGAATTGGTTATTAATGGATCTATTCAAAAATAAGCATTTAGATTTTTTTTTTTCCAAAAAAAAAAAAAAAAAAAAAGAAAAGCTGCATCGTTTTCTGTGTGAAGCAAGTTTTTATGTTTTTTAATGTTTTTATTCTTTTTAGCTGATTAATAACCCTAAATAATACCTAAAGCAGTAATTTCAGGATCATGCCATTATTTGCAAATTCTTCATTTTTTCATTTCTTAAGAATATATTAAAACTGCAGTTGGACACAGTAGGACAGGCCCATGCATCATTGAAGGAACCAGTAATTTATGATGCAGTTGGAACTCTATATTAACATTTCACGCTGTAATGAAGTTTCATATCGAGCAAGTTCAGGAGTGACTTTATGATTAAATAATTTGAAAATGCTATTACAAGTTTGCATTTCTCTTCAGATTTTCAGTATGTCTTTTTTTTGATTTTGGGGCACTTTATTAATCAAACCCACATAAGCTTTGTTAGGTCACTCTCCTTCCATCACCTATTTATGCAGGCATGTAGTGATCAGGTCAGACAACGTGGGACTTTTTTGTTTGGTTGGTTTCTTTTTGTTGGTGGTGCTTTCTGTTTTTTGTTTGGTTGGTTGGTGTTTTTTGTTTTGTTTTGTTTTGTTTTTCCCCCAAAACCTGGGAATTAGACATAAAACAAATACTGCTCTACTTTTAATCAGTTGGTGGTGGTGAGGTTGTCTTTATACTCAGGCCATCACAGTGTGACTTATACCTCAACTAGGTGTCTGTACCTTTTGAATAGTTAATGTTCATTAACTATTCACTTCCTTTGTTATGGAGCTCTCAAGGCACAGAGCTGTGTACCGAGTAAATACTGGTGGCTCCAATCCTCACTGATATTTTGGGTATATCTGTTCCTTCAGAATCTAAGATTTCTCCTGACGCTACCTCGCAGCACTGCGATCCTTCGCACAAGGAGAATCATGCACTGAGCTGAGAGGACAGGTCTGAGATTTCTAAGGGTTTCTTGGCAGACGGGATACTTGATCTCACGTCTCCTAAATCTCTTGCTAAGTCCGTGTTTTGCGAAATATGTAGAATCATTCTGCATGTCCATGAAGTGCTGATGGTAATGGATGTACAACAACAAATGTGGGGTTTGAGCACAGGAGCAACTGTAGCTGCTTTTTTTGAGTAATAGAGACTATACAGCCCATTAAAAATAAACTGGGGTACAATGCATTATTGCCTTATGCACTTTTAATTAAATAGGAGTTTTATTGAGTTTGCTGGTTGCCAACCTCCATTAATATCCCCGTTTCTCGTGTGGAGAGCTGTGAAATTGAATCCCTCCTGCAAAATTATACGAAGCCACCTTTCATCCTGCGACTTAGCATAGACCTTTGGTCCTTGTTTCTCGCCTCTTTTCCTCAGCTATAGCACTTGTCAGTTTGTATTATGCATACTTGTAAATAACAGAAAATGAAAAAAGATATTATCTAGGTGGAAGGTGATGGAGTTTTTGCAATGTGCGCTTTGAATAATCTCAAAAAAGAATTGTAGTGTTAAATGTGTATATATATATATATATTTGTTATGCAAATATATAGTTGTATTTATATTTTCTATTATATATCTAATTATATCTGTAAAGTGTATATATACCTATATATATATATACATATAAATAAATAAAAATATAACTTTATAAGCATTTACTTCTCCAGTAATAACTAAGCACTGGTCCAGGAAGATATAGCAAGAGCTTTGCCATTGGTATCAACAGTGTGGTTACCAGCAAGCCAAGAGGATAAAATAAAAAATAAAACTGTCCCATAAGCTTTGTTCCCTGAATTTATTTCCATTTACTTCAGCAGTAAGAGCTGGCCATGGTCTTTGCAAAGTCAAAATACCTAATGAGGAAGGAGATCCTTAAGTGAATGCTATTGTCCAAGTCAATCCTGCAGTTGAGAATAAGGATTGGAAGGCTGCATGCACAAAATACATCAGCTCTGACTTTATCCAGGAAGCTCATTAAGACAAAAAGACCTTCAAAGCTGGTATTTTTGCATTCACAACAAACTCGTAATGCCGAGATGTGGTTATAATCTGAATGGAATGAAATGTGGAGCTTTAAATGGCCAGTCTCTGCCCTGTTCTCCTCTCTTTGTAAAGGTTAAACTCAGCAATCCAATAGGGATTTCTTGTGTAGAACTGAATTTCTGATGTTTTTAATCCACCTACCAGTGGTTTATTGCATTAGAAGCATGTCAGGGACCAGAAAGGGAATGTCTGGAGGGTTCAGCCATGTAGAGCCAACAGAATGGTTCCAGATGCTGTGAAGAGGAGCAGGCTTTCAGCTATTGCAGCCGTCATTGCAGATCAAATACCCCTTCCCCAAGTCCCAAGGAAAACGTGGGTGCTGTGACACCCCAGACACAGCTGAGATGGATTTGCTGTAGTTCTGAACCTGAAAAGTTTTGTTCCTCTTTTATCACCAAACTGTAAAATAAAAAAATATGCATTTGTAGACTGTTATCTGTGGGCCTTGCCAGAGATATGTCATCTGATTATGCATGTAGGTAGCGTTTAACATAATCTGCCCTGACACATTCATAAGATAAGACAAAAATAATATTTTATCACCATGCAGTAACAGCCCCTTATGAAACTCCCAAGTCTTAATTAGGGATTTCTCTCCAGGTCCCCACTTGTCTGATGACCACATAAATGTCTAAATTAGATAATTAATACAGTCCATACTGCGTGATAGCATACAGCAATCTAAAGCCCTAGGCAGAAAGTCCAACAGAAACATTTCCCTTTTATATTGCTCAGGATTCAGCTAAATATTTTCAGCTAGATGTTCCTCTTACGATATTGATTTCACTTTTTAACTTCTTTATAGTTTCTGTGAGGGAGTGCTATTGTCTCCACTCCCCATAAAATCTGATAGATGAAAGGATTGAAAGGGCTGTTTATGATATTTGGCATAAATGACATTTTATATTTTCTCTCAAATTTTAAGCAGTATTTGTACTATTCTGTGGTCTGTAGTGTACAGACTAGTATACATATAAGAAGTACTCATTCTATAGTGGGAAAATCTACCTGGTGCTTCGTTTATATTCCAAATCTATTATCTCTATTTTTCTTAGCAGAAAGCTTCTTGCAATTTCAAACTGGAGCTTTCAAGTTTCTTATCTATTTCTACCACTGCAGGAATTATGTCTAATATTTAAACAAGTTTTTAGTGAGACTAACACTGAAAAGTAATATCTTAGTCTCTTAGTAGTATAAAGCCATATTTTCAGTTTTTTTCCTTGATTGTTCTTTCAACATAAGTAGCTGTATTCACTTTTTTTCCAAGTAATTACTAAAGATAAAACAGTCCACGAAAGCAAGTTTTTAGAATATTAGAACAATAACTGCAATGCCAAAATCTGTACAATTTATAAAAGCAATGGGCTGATGTATACTGAGCATTCTCAGAATTTATTAGTGTAAATTGCCAGGAGCTGAAAAATTGATTAAAGTGTAATAGATTTAGGTAGGCAAGATGGCCAGCCTTCAGCCAGAGTGGCATTAAGTTAGACTTTCAAAGAATAATACATTCTTGTAGTTTCTGAACCACTGTTTTGAAGCCATTTCAGACGACATATGAAAAAAGACTTCTGAATCTGCAGCTGACCTTGTTTGGGACACTCTAATTTTGCATTTCTACTGCTCTCTCCTTAGGACATTTTGGATTAGCTTCTGCTTCTTGCTATGTGTTTACATCTAGCTACTTTGAGAGACTTAGAAATTATTTTATAATATAAATAACTCATATAAAGTTAATTGGGTGTTGTAATTTCCTCTAAAATTGAAAAGGGTTCTTTCTTCTGTTAAAAGTTTACTTATTTTTCATCTCTTCTATTCATTGTTATCAGATTTTCTCGTATAAAACTGATTTACCTGTGATATTTCTTTCTCTCCTGAGAAATTCACATCTGTCTCTAGCATCTGTCTCTAACTTCATTTAAAAACAGTGGGGGAGGAACATTAATTTTATGGATATATTTGTATCAGTGTATTTCCATCAATAAATCATTTGTTATTTTCGAGGAGAACCTGATACCTCTACCTATCAATATTTTCAGAAGCAGAGCTGATGCACAGCAGATAAAAATAATCTCATGGAGCAAAAACGAAAAATATTGAGGAGTCAATGTTGTGAGTTAACACTAGCATCTTCTGAATAGTTCTACCTGAAAACAACCAAAGAATCAGCAAAGCATTGGTTTCTTTCAGGAAAATTTATAGCAGTAATCAGTTCCTGTACAGCTTTGATACCCTTTCAGCTTGTGACTCTTGATTTAAATCACTTCTCTGGGAAGACATTGTATAAGCTGGCACCCTGCACACGAACACAACCCACAGAAGGAGCAAATCCTCTCCACCTCTTTTCTAAAGGCAGTTAGCTCAGCAGAACAACTCCATAGGCATATAGATCAGGTTTCAGAGTGAGGAAATGTTTTAGGGTCCTTTGGTCTGATCAGACATGCCCAGCCTCAGATGTCAGATTGTGTCTGGGACCAGAAGGGGTCACGGAACATGAGTGATGGTTCAGTGCTCCATCCTTTCTCTGCATCTTTCCTTTGTTTGCTAGGACATATCAGTAGTAGAGAAGAGAAAAGGAGAAAGCTGCTTCACCCACTGAGGCTGAATAAATTGCTTCTTCTTTAGAACAGGAGGCCAATCTTGTGATTCCTGAACTCGGTCTCTCCATTCTTAGGATAGCACAGTTTTTTCCACTGATCCATACCCAGGACGTATTGCATGAGCCACAACTGAGAGGCAATGTGTTTAGTTGCTTGGGGCAAGAGATTGCATGGGTGTCAAATTGTCAGAATAGTTATTTTCTCTGCTGTATTTACACTTCTCCTGGGACTGAGGATAGACAAAGTTGCAAGCTTGCATTCTCCTTCCAAATTTACATCCTATTTTTACAGTGCACATTTTCTGGAGGGTGAGGGGGGGTAAATATACATGTAGATATGTACTCCAGAAGGAACATACTCTTTGTGTGTGTCTGTGTGCGTGTGTAAATTGATATAAAGTAGGGCATGTTTTAAAAATAATATTAGTTGTTTGAGAATAATAGCAAGAATTAATTAAAACCAGTTTGTTTCTCTGGTATTACTGGGTGTGTACTTCGGGTTTAAACAGCCATAAGCTTGGAGAAGACAATACTAATAATTAAAAAGAGACAAAATAAGCCAGATAAAGCTTTTAAAAAATTAGAATTGTTTTCTGTAATCCTCCATTTTAGAAGCTGCATGCCCGGGCTCAATCTTTGGATTTCTTTAATCATCTGGATTGGCCTGTTCTTCCTCTTGATTTATCCAGTGCCACAGAAGGATTAAACCAGCATAATGGACACTTGTTAAGTTTCTACATCGGTCTAATCAGCTTGACAGTGCTCTGGTTTATTCCTCCCTGTAAATGCGGTATCATAAAGATGCTGTACTGTATATAGCACCACTTAGTGGCAGAAAGTCTACTTCAAATGCTCCCGAAATCTAATCCGAGGAATTTTGTTCCGACTCAAAACAAAACAGCATGTCCCTTTTTCCTCCTCTCCGACTTTTTACATTCAGAGCCTCAGATTTCAAAATGCTGCTGGGAGTCTCTCTCTAGCACAACTGCACTTTGGCTCTGAGCAAGCAGTCCCAGCCCCACTCCCATCCCTTTTCTTCTGTCCCCTGTGTATGCTCCTGATTCGGCTGTGCCCAGGAAGGCGGACAGGTATCCTTTGCCTGCGTTAGTGGCTGACAGAAACAGTAAACCTTATGTTGTATGTCTTGTGGAAACAAAAAGGTGCTACCCTAACTGCTATTATACTCGGTTCTGAATACAATGCACAGAACAGAAAATAGGAAAATATCACAAAGAAGATATATGCCTGCATTCAGTAGCCAGAGCATATCAAAACAATACAGACAGGTAGTTTTCTTCACAGGAGATTGGGGTCAGGGATGTTTATCATGTGAGACTTGCAGCAAGTTGTTTACTGTGCTGAATGTTAATAATGTTAGCACGAACTTTCTAACTTTTGGGAAACAAAGAAAATCAATCCGTATATAGGGGAAAAGGAACGTATAATAACCAATAATGCCTGGAACATTAAAACAAACTGATGCCAATATTTTCAACAAAATGCACCGAACCCTTCCAAGGGATATTGTGCTGTCATATTGCAACCCCTGCCCTGGTGAGAAGAACTGGGACATAATCAAGACACGTGAAGAAAAAATTACTATTTCCAATACACGTAGTGGACAGGCAATAGTAGGGTTCAAACTT
This sequence comes from Nettapus auritus, assembly GCA_011076525.1. Lineage (NCBI taxonomy): Eukaryota > Metazoa > Chordata > Aves > Anseriformes > Anatidae > Nettapus > Nettapus auritus. The sequence continues at coordinate 11,861,375 of CM021784.1, forward strand.
CAGGTTTAAGTTTACTGTCTCTTGTTCTGTAACACTAATTTTGTTTTGCTGAGTGTTTCCTTACAGTACTTATAGAAATGGCTCTTTCCAAGCCATAGATTTGCACGTTATGGTTATAAGGAAATTGGAAAATGGTAGTTATAGGGATGGCAAATTCCATTCATTTTGTAAAATTCATCATGAGCTTCTGTCGTTTCTTTCAAAAGTCCTATCAGGTGTCGTATTTCTGATCATGTGCATCAGTTATTCCAATACAGTATCCAGAAACAATTTTTTCAATCAGTTATGTGTCCAAAATACATATGCAATCGCACATCTGAGTTGTGTGTACAATTACTGAGAATCCATGCGTGCATTGGGTAATTTCTCACATAAATGCACTTAATTAGTCATCTGTGCATGAGTTTTCCTATTTGCATACATACTTATGGCAATTTTGCATGCAAATTAAGCACTTTATATATATATATATCTAAAAGTTTGACTCTCATCATGTTTACTAAACAGAAGCTTATGTTAGATCTGGAATAAAATAATTGACTTGTCTGACAGCGTACAATACAATGTGGTAGCTTTCATATGGATTATCATAGCATCTGCATCCTGCTGAGGTTTCACAGCAAGGTTACCGGGTTTATCTCTCACAAAAGACTTAAGGATCAGCTGTGTAAATGACCATTCTGTGGAAATATCCAGGTAGCTAAAGTACAGGTTCCTGATGCAGCCTGTAACTCGTACCAGGTATAATTTGTGTTTGTTGTTAAAACGTTGTAATAAAAATGTCCCATCTAAATCCCGTGCTTCTTCCTCGGCTAAAATAAAATGTTACATGATTTTGCCATCTCCTATCATGGATTAGCACAACCACAAAAACTGAGGAAATGTCATTTACAATAAGCTTTGTTACACCACAGGCCTGCCGCCTGTAGCTCACAACGGAAGATGGTGCAGGGACCTGCCCAGCATTTCTCTCTCACAGAGCCCAAGAGCATACACTCATCCACAGCCTCTCAGTTACTGTTTGGCAGGGGATCCCTGCTCTTGGATGTACCGATATTTTTAGTGCCTACACATGTCCTAGACAAAGTTAGAGCCTGGCTTGAAAGCATGTGTGTAGCTGGTGATATGAGACCTCGGGATCCACTCACAAGTGCTAACAGGAAAATCACAGTTTGCCTCGTTAGATGAATGCACGAGCTTGAAAAAATCATCTTTAGAGTTCAGATATTTCTAGACATTGGCAAACACAGCAGTTATCCTGTAGACAGAACTCTTTGGGCTCATGCAAGAACCTCACCAACACCCAGAAATAGAAAGTATCGGTTGAACAGCAGAGTTAGGTGATAACTGCCAGTGGTAATTAGCAAAATTTTAACCCGCGTGAGTCTACACTTCCTTTCTGTGTGTGTGGGTGGAGGACTTTTTATTTTGATTATTCTTGGCTCACAGTCAGTCCATATCATTCATTTGACAATGCATACAGAATTCCAAAATAGTTCCTTTCATCTCTCGGCTTTATTTAACATAGGCATGTTATGTTATTAGAAGAACTCCTCCACTCCGTATTATTACCCTCATTTATAGATAAACCAGGGATTGAGATGTTCACAGAAATTTCATGCACATCTTGAACTTGACTGAAGTTGTACAATGACAAACTCCATACCTTTCTCACTACCTTTTTAATTGGGAATATGCTGAATCTCTTTCAGCGTGTGATATTTTGTCATAACACAATCTTTTACACATCTCTTCCTCTTTTTCTCCTGTTTCCAGATTTCCTCATATTTACAGTTCTACTATTCACGTCCATAGGCTGTCAAAGCTATCTCCTGTGAAGTGCTCTGTCTTCCAGGTGATTTTTGACCAAAAATGCTGACAGCTCTAGAAAATTACTTCCTTTTTAAAAGGTAACTGGCTTTCTCTGAGGAGCTCTGCCTCAGCATTTAGCATGCACACACACACACACTATTTAGAGTATCTACTGAGGTGCTAAAACTGTTGGATATATTCAGGAGAAGAAAATATTTGGGAGGCATACAAACAAGCTGGGAGCCACAAAAGGTAGAGAGTGCTCAGAATGTAACTTCTTTTTATGTTTTGCCAATCTGTGCAGAAGAAAACTTTTTTTTTCTTTTTTTTCTGATAAAGAAGAAAAGCACTCATTGCCGGTAATATAAGCCTGATCTAGACCCTGTGCTTTTGCTAAATAAAAGCATATTTCTTTACCAATATTGCTGCTTGTACCAGTGTAACTTGCTTTCAGATCTGGACTGGAATAAATTGTATTAATATGAATACTTCAATGTCAATAGAGCCACGACCTGCAGAAGTGGGGAGTGGGAGGGAAGGGAAGGAAATGGTCAAGTGATGAGAATTGCTGCTATAAACAACAAAACCAGAAAATCTGCAAGTCTGGAAAATCCTCATTCTCCTTCAGCAGTCCCTATAAGAACCCGGGGACATAAAGTTAAATTACATTCATCTTCATTTGGAAATTTTTGTGTGCAAGGAGTAGAAATTAGAGAACTGTAGGGCTTCAGAGGTTAAATCCTGCCCACTTCCTCTGGTATCTTGTTGAATTTTAAGTGGGAACATGGCCAGGGGCAGGATTTGTTAGATAAAGTGTCCCCTCCTCAGCCGCTGAGGAGGGTGCATGGAGAGGATGGGAAGGAAATCACTTGTTTTATATTATTTCAATTATGTTCTTCTCAGATTGCTGTTATAATGTAAAGGCTACTGTGAATGCAACCATTTCAGATGATGACTACTTTAGGTAACTCTTTGTTTCTGAGGTGATGGCGCAATCATGCTTAAACACACGCTTGTATGAAGAGCACCTTAAAAATCAGCAGGTTTCTTGTGGCTGCTTGGGAAATTGGGAAACTGTGGTCTTCCACCCACTTGTGAAATGTCACAGTGGATATTAATCTTTTTTTTTTTTTTTTTTTTTTTTTTTTCCCCACTAAATCTGGTGGGGTTTCATTGTTTCTGTGAATAAGAGGCATTGCATCGCAGAGCAGCCTGGGAAGCTGAGTCTTGTGCTGTGTTAGGCATCCCTTGTGATCTTCTGTGTGTGAGGCACACAGGTTGTCTCTGAGGTTGTTAGCAAGGGCATCTTGACATAAATAAGCAGCCATTGTATCTCCTGGGAATAATCCAAATTCTGCTCGTTTGTTTGTTAGTTTGTTTTGTTTCTGGTTTTTAATACCACTGCTTTAAAGTGCAGTTCAGTGCATTGATAGAAATCTTAAACTGCTCAGACTACTGTTGCCTTATTCTTTAGTTTTTGCAATAATACAATAAATGAATAATAGTAATAAAAATAAAAAGTAGTAGAAATGTTACTGTTCTGCATAGGTCAATTGGGTTTTACAATACTAAAGTAAGAATGACATTATTTTAAGGTGTGTTACCTCACCTATGGTGAAACATACAGAATTGGGATCTCTAAATTGATTTTAAGATAGCCATTGCTGGCAAGCTGCCATCACTGCCTGCACAGTTCACTGAGGAGACCACAGCGTGCCTCGTAATTGGAGGTCAGACTACACTAACGTTGGCCTCCCTTGGTCACTGTAATTAACCGAGCAGGAAGGTTTTGTATAGGGCCTCTGCAGTCGTATTTTCCTCATTGCCATTCGCATTACCAACTCAGAAGGAGAATCAATAGGAGCCACAACATACTGATGAGAAGGTAGTGTAAAAGAGAGAAAGTTCAAACTCCTTGGCATCACAGCACATCTGGCAGGACTGAAAATGTGACTTCAAAAGATCTGTTTAACCGGAAAGATAGCTGCATCGTTCTTGCCATCCCTGCACACAGGTAGCACATTCAGGGGAGTACAGAATCAGCTTCGTTAATGAATATTCCGTCCTTGTTCTGTGCTCCTTTTTCCTATGTATTCTTTCTTCAATTCATTTTCTCCTCTGTGACTCATCATTTTGTCTTTAGATTTGTACTAGAGCCAGATCATAAGAAATCAGGATCTTGAGCTGTGCCCAACCATTCACGTAGTTCCACCAACTTGCTGTTGCTTTTAAGAATTACATAAAGGTACTAAAGTCTGGTTTTTACTGTTAGTTATTTTCCCTCTGTGGCTATGCTCTTCCTACTTAGGAGCTTCTTTGTTTCCTGTGTTGGCTTCTGTCTAGGTCTGGTAGGTACTTACATCTCTTCCTGATAAATAATTTCTCCACAGCTTTGCCTTATCTTTAACCTCACTCTTCAGTTTCATCCTGTCCCATCTGCCCTGTACATTCTAAAAAGATCCCACATGTGGACTAAATCTGAAGGCATTTCTCATTCACTTTGGTTTTGAACTGCTGGTACAAATTCATAATTTGCCATCATCAATCCAGAAGCATCGTTTCTCAGGTTGTGTATATATGCACTCCTTTGTTATTGCTTTTGACACAAACCAAAAGTAGTAATAATGACTCTCCGATTCACCAGTTAAGCAGCTATCTATCTACTATTTAAGAAGCAAGAATCAGCAGATAACATAGAAGATACCTGAAGTGTGGTCTACACAAAGTATGTTTCATTTCTCCTTGTTTCTCAGATTTTTTAATGAAAACACTTATTATCCTTAGCATCTAGGCCATAAGTATTTAGTTGAGTTCAGTGTAACATTTCCTTAACAGAGAACCAAACAGGTTAAGCCAGCAGGAATATTTCCCAAATAAGACATTCAGATATCAGCCCTAAGCTGGAAGGGAAAAGTCTCCTGAGACTTTGTTTTCTCACTTCCTGTCCATTTAATTTGTTATTCCCATGCTTTCATGTATTTGATAGCTGCTTGACAATTTTATTGTGTGTTGTACTGTCCCTCAGTGATCACACCTTCCTCTCCCTTTCTCTACCCATGGAAACACAGCTCACATCTGATACTCATCTCCTCTACTAACAGTTCTATTGTCCCCTTGATATGTACGTGCAACTCCCACTGCTGTCAATAGGAATTACGTATGTGCATCAAGGAGAGAAAAATCCCTTGTGTACTCTGTTCTCCTCATTATCTTGGCACAGTCAGTTCTGTAGATGTCTCATCTATGAGCTTTTTATTCTCTTGAGCGTTGTGTAGTATAGCAAGTTGGCTCTTAGGATCAGCAGTTTTGCTATTGAGGTGTTTAGCAAGTTGATTTAATGTGCACGTATACACATTTAAATGTCTTCATCCAGCTAAATCCACATATTGTAGCATTTGTATGTTAGACGGGAGAGCTTCCTGTTTCCTTTTTATGCAAGAATAGCAATTGATAACCAGTCTCCCAACAGACTCAAAGCGAAGTAAGAGGCTGAAGCTAACCCTCTCAAGTAACGCGTGTTCAGCCCCAGCTCAGACCCATACTCTTAAATGCAGTAACTTGTGAAAGTTCAGTAGCTACAAAAACCTAAATGGCATATTTTAATTTTCCTTAAAGACCTGCAGGAGGGCATTTTTTGAACACTTCATGTTAATAGCTTCCAAACAAGGAGATGGTTGAAAAAGTAGCTAATGAGTTATCAAAACTATAATTCCTTCCAGAACTTAGTCAGTGTTGAGGATCGATGGAAGAAGGTAGAGTGAAAACCACCGCACCTGTAAACCAGTGATTTCCACTGGCTGAACACTGGACTTGCACTCTCCTTTTAGGATTATCTGATTTTTCTGGAAACACCTCACTTTGTGAAACTACCTTTGGTCTCACATAGCTCAGTGTTAATGAAGATGCAATTGGAAAACATACCCAGAAAGAACAACTCACTCCATTTGTAGTCATTCCCCACGAACAGAATTAGTAACTACAGCTTAGGAAAGAGGGATGGCAAACTAGTTTGGGAAAAAAATCAATTTGCCATCAGATTAGGAATCAACTGTAAACATGTTGAAGAATTCTATTTTTTTTTCACTACTGCTCTGCCTTTTCTTCACAATCTGTTGTGGTGTCAGACTTATTTTGACAATACTTGTAGAACTTGTCATATTGACAAAGTTATCAAAGAGAGTGAGCACATGCATAGCAACAGCTGTAGTCCAGCAAGAGTCAAAATAACTGGCCATAGGTATGCAGAAGGAAATATTCATGCTTTAGCTGCACAAATCCAAAATATCCCCAGAAGTCTCCAGAGTACTAGTAGTTCTATTTACATAGCATGAGCAGCTGCCCTTCAGCCTAATACAATCTCCTTCAAACTTTGGAATTTAGGATAAAAATAAAAAGGAACAAATTTAGATTATTGTGTATATATATATATAAGGATTTGTTTTTGCTATCATAGTGTCAACTGATTATTGTTGATTTTGTTGTGTTTCATAAAAAAGGAGGTATACGCTAAATTCCGACCAATGATGGGATTTATTTGATGTTATATAACGTACTCAGAAATTCTTGTTTAAAAACTAAACGAACCCTATAATCCGCCAAGACTGTAAATTGGTGGGGTAGGAACAGTCTTTTCATTATACGTGCCTACAGAGCTTACTACAGTTCGTCGCTAACATCTCTAGGTGTTAACACAATGCTATTAAATCTACTCAATAGCAAAAGATGCAGTCAGTGGATTTATGTGTCTCATTCCTTAGAAAATGTGTGAATCTAACAGAATAGTTTAATGGCTAGATTTTTCAGCCGCGATGTCTGATTTTGCACGTACATCAGATAGTATGCATCTATTTATGCAAATCGATGTTGGATTTATATGCACAAAATATACATGCCTGAGAACGCTTATTTGCAGAGTTGAGCTGCATTCAGAAAGGGAAAAGATCATATTTGGATGCCAGGTTCAGGCTGGATGGGAATAACAGGAGCCATACTTAGCACTTGAAATTGCTGCTTTCCCTTTCCAGAGTACTGCACAAACCCAAACTGACTGGAGTGTTGCTTTCCGGGCCTGCTTTGATCTGCCTGTATTTTTACAGCAGGAACCCTCTCGTTTAGTGGAGTTAGCTTTACTCCCTACTGATGTGAACGTGGACAGGGCCTGACACGCCTGTTTCCCTTGAGGTGAAGGACTGGGTCATTTAAACTGCTGAGGAGCCGGTTCCTTTTTCTCCCTTTCCCCTTTTCCTGCCCAAAGCTGGACTGAGGCGAGGGCAGCGCCTGAAGGCCGGAGCCCCGCTGTGAGGGGCCGCCCGTGGCTGGAATTTGCCACAGGCCTCTGCAGCGAAGAGGCTGCGTTTCCTCAGGGCAGGCCACTTTTTCTCAGATATTTGTGCTTTTTTCTCTCTGGGTACGCCAGCTTTTCTTCTCTTCATGTATTAGCTTTCCTCACTGACACACCAGTTTCTCCTGTGGATGTGCTTCTCTCCCCGCACACAGCCTTCTCCTCACGGCGTGGGCTGGGCTTTCCTCACAAAATCCATTCATCTTTCCCCTGTGTGATCTGTCCTTACAGATATGTGAGTTTTTCACCTGGATGAGTTAGATTTTTCCCCACTGGTTGCCTTTCCCCTGAGTACTTTACCTTTTTCCCCTGAAGACCCTACTTATTCCTCAGCGGATACATTTTTTCCTGTTGATACACTAGTTTATCCCTCACTGGACACATCTTTCCCTCAGATATGCTGTTACTTTGCCTGAATACTCTGGCTTTTCTGTCAGTTTTTTCCCTGAGCTTTGTTGCCCGCTGTCCCTGTGCGCTCGCAGAGCTCCACAAAGCGCGGGCAAGTCCAGGTCCGGGTCCAAAACCAGAACCAGGACTTGGACCGGGACTTGGAGTTGGACCTGGAGCAGAGCCAGAGCCAGAGCCAGAGCCAGAGCCAGAGCCAGAGCCAGAGCCAGAGCCAGAGCCGGCACTACCACCGCCGCCTCCTCACCCCGCCAGGCGGCGGGGCGGTGCCTGCCGCTTTAAGGCGGCGCGTGCCCGCGGGGCCGGGGGGCGGGGCCTGGCGGCGGCGGCAGCGGCGGCGCTCAGCGAGCGCTTCACCTGCAGCCCGGAGCGGACGCTCAGCGGCGGCGGCGGCAGCAGGAGTGGGGCGCGATCGCGCCGAGCCGAGCGAAGCGGAGCCGAGCCGAGCCGCTGTCCCCGGCACCGCGCGGCACGGGGCGGCCAGCCGCACCGCCACAGCCCGGCGGGCGGGCGCCGCCGGGGCGATGAGGACCGGCTCGCGGCTGCTGCTGGTGCTGCTCGTCTGGGGCTCGGCGGCGGTAAGTGGGGCGCCCCGGGGAGGTTTTGGGGTGACCGGCGCTCCCCGCGCCCCCCTCCCGAGCTGCCGCCCCCCGCCCTCAGCATCCGCAGCAACTTCGGGCTCGGGGCCGCCGGGAGGAGAGCGGCGTCTCGGCATCTTGCCCGTGCTCTCCCTTCCCTTTTACCCATGCATTCATTATTATTATTATTTTAAAATATCTTATTTGCAGTGATTATTTTCAACGCCATCGCTCGCCCGAAGCCCGTTACCTCCGCGGCGCCGCCTGAACTTGCGGGGAGCGAGCATCCTCGCTGCCCGCCCCGCGCCGCCGCCGCCAACTTTTATTTTCCTGCGCCCCTCGACGCCCCCAGGGGGCCTGAAGCGTGCGACGGGCTGAAAAGTTTGTTGGATTTTCTTTTTCTTTTTTTCTTTTTTTTTTTTTTTTCCCTCCCCCCGGTAAGGGGCTGACTGCGGAGCATCGCCGGGCGCCTGCCCGCGGTGCCACGGTGCGAGCGGGGCCGCTGCTCCGAGCCGTGCAGGGCTGGTGGTGGGGACAGGAGCCGCTGATTTGCCTGCTGAAAGCCCCCAGCGCCAAGTTGGGGCGGCGATGTCCCGAGCCTGAGCCCTGGGGAGGGGCTGGGTGCGCAGGAACGGCCCCGATGCGCTCCCAGGCAGCGAGCGCTGTTACAGCAACGGGCTGATGATCTCCGATCCGGAGCCCATTACCTTCAGTCAGCCCCTTTGAAATGTTTCCTAATTGCAACGTCTTGCCAGCGACGGTCACAGTCCCCAGAGCCTCTGCTTTCTTGCACTTCCCATGCAGTAGCTGGCATCCGTCTCCCGGGCGTGATTTTTTAGCAGAGTCCGCTGGCTTGCGTTCTGCTTACTAAGCTCGTCCGAAAGGACCCTCCGCTTCTCCTCCCTCCGGGCTCCGTAACGCAGCGATGTCTGTGCCCGAGATCCGGGGGATGCGGGTGGGCACCCGGACTTGCACTTTGTCGGGGAAGTGGCTCTCCTGGTCCTCGGGCTTCATCCTGCCCTGCTGGGACCGGAGGCGTCCGGGGCACAGCCGGCATCACGAAGCGACGCTTTGGCTAGCTCAGCTGATAGCCCAGCACCACTAGAAATCCCTCGCCACCGGCACTTGCTTGTGCATAAATGACCTGGCGTGGATTGCCAGTTGATGTGCTTCCAACAAGCTGGGAGAGCGAGGTCTAGACCCTCCTTGCTGGGGTGGGTGTCCCCAGCCCAAGGAGCCTGGACCACTGCAGCCGGGCGAGCCTGTCCCAGTGGCAGGGGCTGTCCCTGGGTGCACGCTGCAAAGTCAGAACGGAGCAGCTGAGCACAGCCCCTGGACCCCGGCAGGTTGTGCAAGGGGCTGCGCTAATTGCTGGGTTTTAATTGGGCTCCCCTCCATCCCTCCCTGCAGCCTGGGCAAGTGTAGAGCCTGGGGGGGTCACAGGGCAGCGGCTGGCAGAAGCTCAGGGGCTGCTGCAGGGGAAGCGAGGGGGCTTTAGGAGGCTATGAGCTGCAGAGGCTGCTGCGAGCTGGGGGTGCTTCTCCTCCTCCAGACCAGGGCCTTGCCCAGTTTCTCAATAGCAAAACTCGGGTGATTTGGGTGTTGCAACATAAGGCCTTTGCGTGGCTCCAGTGTGAGCGCTGCTCGCGTTGATGAATTGCTGCTCTTTGTTTCCTCCCCTCTTCTGACAGTGCCCAGTATCCCAGCCTTCCTACAAACAATGATTTCTATTGTACTCAGGCAACTATTTTCTGGCCCATTTTATTTTTGCAGCTACAGTATGGATCCAGTCCAACAGATAGGCACTTTAGCATAAATGGCTTGTGCTTGCACACTGCTTTAATGTTCAGGTTTGCCCATGCCTAAACACCTAGTCATTGGGCACAAAACATTGCGCCAAACCACAAAAGTCATGGCGTGTGCTTTTCTTGCTTTGATTTTGCAGGCACGCGATGGGGATCTTACAGTTAGACCCACATGCAAGCCTGGCTTTTCAGAAGAAGACTACACAGCATTTGTCTCCCAAAGTATCATGGAAGGGCAGAAGCTACTGAAAGGTAAGTGGAATAAAATGCTTAATGGGTGCTGCAATAACTATGTTTTGGGGAGGTGAAAGGAGACTTAAAGATGCTGGGTTTGATGGTGAAATTGTCTGCAGAATTATGTTTGTAGGAGGATGAAACACTAAGTGGTTTACCTGAGCATAGTTTTGAATACAGATGAATCATTCGAAGTCCACGTGCTGTCTGCTTCAGGTGGATGTTTGCCTATAGTATGCGAGGTCATCGCTTCACTTTTAAGTCTCGCACTCCCACCCTGTCTGAAGGGACATTTGATATTTTAGAAAGTATTTTTGTGTATGAAATTCAGAGATCCTTAAATTATCTCTGCTTTGAAATGCATGATAAAGCAGACGTTGTTGTTGGAAATGTGGTAAACAAGCCTACAGACATTCTGTTCACAAATGTGGCATTCATTTTCATTACTGCCCCACTGACAACATGAAAACACAGGCAAAAAGAAACTACCAATTAGCTTTATAGTAATTGCAGGATTATAACCACTTTTGTGATTGTAAACTCTGAGACGTCTTCGTAATCCAAATAACAATAGATTATCCTGTGCATTGATCTGTCTCTCTTTCAAGTTAAAAATAATTAAACTTTGTATTTGCATGATGCAGAAAATCATGGTTTTACTCTGAAGCGAATTTTTGAAGAGCAAAATTCCCCCCCTCCCTGGCCCCCTTTAAGTTAAATCACTAACCACTAGTGGATGCTACAGCAGTTCTGAAAACATAGTACACTGCAGGAATTGAGGAGCACAACAGGTTTTGGTACTCTACACAAGGGGTTATAAACCCTTTGCTACTTTCTCCTGAGTACATTTACTCACATGCATATTCCTCTGCCAGAAAGCTGGGATTTCTGTCTTCCTCCAGAGCAAACACCTGCTCTGTTACTTTGATTTTCTAGGGAGAGGGGGAGTTGTATTCTTTCTGGCTTCAGCGGAATCCAGGACTGGATGCTTTTTCTCTACATGAGTTGGCAATCAGTTCTATTTCTAAGCCCGTTTGTTTTGCTGTTTAGGAATTCTCTTGACTGGCCTGGCATCAGTTAGAAGATGTTTGGGAGTTTATTTTTAGTTGGAAAGCTAATCAGCTAGGGACTGGACATAGACAAACCTAAGAATATAACAAAATATTAAAATATTAGAAACCTAGTACCAATTGTTTACATATTTAGTAGCAATTTTCCCCAAACTTTTAAATCGTATGGCCTTCCAGGTCAGTTTGTAAACTGAGTATATTTCACACATTTTAACTTTGAAAATCATTTGATATACAGAGTCATTTAAAGACTAGAAAATCATGTCATTAATACATGCCTGCAGGAGTACTTTTTTGCAGTTTAGTGCTGGATATATTGTGCTGCATGTTTATGTAGCTGGGCAATAGGTATGGAGCAGAAGGTCTGTTTAGAGGAGCTAGCTAGCAATGACAGCATAGTGGCTGTCATTTCATTTCAGTTGCAACTGATCATCTTTAAATATGAAATTATATTTAGATAGGCTGTCAAGTTGATTTGAATGAAAGTATATATTTAATGAAAGCTAATTTTATCCTTGGGGTCCAGTTGTAGTTTTACATTAGTCATGGCAAAACTGCCATTCATTTAGGGCTGAACTGGCCCTCAAAATATTATGTATGCATGTGCCACTTGGAGGACTCATGTCCTGATAACATTGTCACTAGTTACATGATTTATAAGAATTTTGTCTGCTGAAGGAAAAAGAAAAAAGTGCAAATGCTGTGTTTGCTAATAAGTAAGCTATCATCTTTACACCTTCTAATCAGCAGTCAAATACATGCTGCTATTTATCATAGGAAACAAATATATCTAATTAACTTGTACAATAATGGGGGAGAAAATCTGCTGCATAAAAATTCTTCGTGCTTGTGTTGTTCTTTATATATACTCTAGCATGTAAAATTGGTAGTTTTCCAGTTTAGGTTTAATTTTACTTCCTAACACTTGGTATGTCTGAAGCATAAAATGTTTATCTCTTTCTTCCATCTGGGTGAAGTATTGTACAATAGATCAGACCAAAAATGGGTTCAGATTGCTTACATTAACATGTTTGATAGATTGACATATGTACTGTTTCACACCATCTTACCACGCAAAGCTCTGCTGCCAGCTACCACCATCTTATTCATCAGCATTCAGTAATTCATCTTCAGGCCAAATGGGACTGTTTGCCTGGAGGAAAAAAAGTAGGTAGGGATTCACCTGTCAGTGATTTCATGGGTTTGGGGAAAAAGTGTGTGCATAGTTCAAATTGTTTTCAGGGAATTCCAACAAACACAAAATCTGTATGCTGCATAAGCCTCATTTTGTCCTTCGGAAAGAGGTATGGGGAGTCCTGGGACGATTTATACTGCCCAAGGATTTGTTCATCAGAAATTATGTGGGATGTAGCCCTCGGCACAGCGATTAACCTCAGCCAGCGTCAAGAAGTTTAGATGCTACATGGCTCGGGGATAAACCGTGTGGCAATAAAGCAAGCATTTCCCTTTTAAGCGTTATAATATCCAGCTCCTAAATGTATGCAGTGTTATGAATGTATCAAAATAAAAGTGTGTAAAGTATTCTAGGTTTGAATCAAGTTTAAACAGATAATGACTGCTTATAATTGACTTATTCCAATGGAAATAGCTTAGTCTTAATTTGACAACAAGAGCTTTTACAGAGTCATTGTTTTATTATAAGTGTGCCATAAGCTATAAACTACTACTTTGTGGTTCATCTTATTTGCCTGAGTCAGCTCTCTAACATCCTCAAAACATACAGATTCTAGCAGGAGCTATTTGTTACACAGTAATTAACTTGTTTATGATAAATGGATGGAAGAAATGTCATGGCATTTTGTTTTATGTATAAATGAAAAGCATTTGCATTCTAAAAATTTCATGTTAATTAGACTTAAAATAGTTTTCCCCAATAGGGCCACAAATGCCACATACTACACATCACTGCCAAACACTGTAGCCTGATGATGGGGTATTAGCTAAGACAATTTGTGAAGTCTGTACCTTCCTCTGAAATGCCATCTCCTAATAAAAGTTAGTGGGGTATAATCAGTTGATTTTTGTCATTGTTTTGTTTGAAGGATAATAAACTTAGAGTAATCACTCATGCATGATAATGTTTAGAAGGTTGGTTGACTATTTTCTTCCTTAGCCTTAGGAAAAAAGTCTCAAAGCTGTTGTATGGCAGAGAACAATTACAGTATGGGTATCTTTTTCTCTTTCTTAATTATTAATGTTAACTTAAAGTGGTGAGAACATTGGTCCCGGGGGGGAAGGGGAGGAGCGAAGACATGCAGTACTGCACCGAAGACAGTTCAGGACTGACTCAGGGGATCTGATCCCTGAGTTGATGCTCAGGTGAATGGGAACAGTGACCAGGTGGCCTCGTAGGGAAAGAAAAGTAAGGAGTAGGTTTCTGAAACTGCTATGCAGCATGATCTAAGGGGATTGACACTCTTGGTGCAGGATTGATGCCCTTTTCTTTTTTTATAATATTTTTAAATATTGTAATTGAAAAAAATACTTTTAAAACTAGAACTTCAAGTTTTATTGACATTGGTGAGACCATGGCAACTAACAGTGGGTGTGATGACATCACAGAGTTAACTGCATTATTTTTACAGCCTAGTACCATCACAGTTATCACCTTCCAGAAACATGGCTAAACAACATTACTAGCATACGTGTCATAGCTTTCCCTACAGCCAAGAAGACAACGTAAGCAGTTGAGACATACGGCCCCTTTTTTTGTTTTTCTTTGCATCTCTTCATCTGCAGTGATTCATGTTTCTGTTGCCCATCCTAAATAGTGCCTATACAGAACAACTTCGCTTGTGTAGGCAGCTACGTTTGGGTAAAAGCGTGTGAAAGCACAGTTTATTTTCATACAGGAAGATGAATAAACTGTGCCAGCATGTGCTGCTTTAAGCAAGTGTGTGAAACGAAAGGTAGCCAAACTTCAGGCAAACGTATAAAAACATAATTGTTTCTACACAAGGGTTTTCAGTGACATACCACTTGGTTAAAAACAAATAAATATATACATTTAACTGAAATTCATGTGTTTTTTCATATGAATTCAGCACGGAAGCCTTTTGTTCTCCCCCTGGAAGCTTCAAAGCCTCCACTTTGTTCAACCCTTATCACCTCCAACAGTAGAATTTAGGAAGTATAGAACAGCTAGACCCAACGCCCCAGTCTTCATTTGACAATCTAAAAGTAAACCTTCAATTAAAAAAAGGGGTGTGTAGGAATAGTGGTGGAACCTGAACAAACCTTTGCAAGCTGTGTTTGAGACTGGTTGCTAGTGATTCATTTAGCAGTAGCTGCAGGGATATGTACTGTACCTCCTTTTGGAGGTAAATGTACTGCATTCTTGTGGTTAAGATGATACTGGAAACAGAGTGTGTCCCGTGGAGTACGAGTGAAATAGACCAATAGATCGACTTGAACATAATCACGCAGCCGTAAAATACTACTGCATACCTGAAGTCCGGGCCCTGCAGAAGGAATGATACAGGTAGGTATCTTAGCAGGAATGCTGATACTTCAGCTAGAAATGCCCTGAAGGAAGGAGCATACCTCTGTGGCAACAAATGCTAACCTAGCAAGTGCCCAAAGATTCACTGGGGGTATTGTCAGGGAGCGTGCATCTGCAGTACTGCATGGCTCTGACAAGTGAATTGTCTAACGAGGATGTTTGCCCTTTTTTATATGTATGGTTTCCCACTTTTCTTGGATGTAGAATCCAAAAAAATAGATAGGTACCTGACTGTGGTTAATTTTGGTAGGAGCTTGGCTCCTGAAGGCTTTTGGAGTGTGGCTGGGAGGATGCCCCATGGTCATGGTGCCCTTATGGTAAGCAGGTGCTCTGTTATCCCTCTGTTTTCAGAGTGGTCTTTGGTGTTGTGTGGACATTTTTAGGGAGCACGAGCTGTGAGGGCTGTTGAGGTTTGTGCCAGTGTTCGGGAGGGCTTGGAACACTTTGAGGGGTCACTCGGTCCGTGCTGCAGTGCGGAGGTTTGGCTGCGGCCTGCTGCTCTATCCAGTGCCTTCTGTGAGCTGCTCCGAGTTTAAAAGGGAGGCTTTTCCATTCATGTTTTCTTTATTTTCTGGTCTGTGATTTTGCATGAAAAGTAGTTACTGAAGTTATCATACACATAATTAGCTTCGCAGTTTCATAATAAATTCTGAAAGCAGGCGTAAGTCCACTGGGAACCTGGGCCTCTTTCCCTAACCTTTCTTCATTCCCTTCTTGGAGGAAGTAGGCAGAGAGACACCAGCTTTCTGCGCTAAGCTCGTATGTGCTCAAGTGAAGCTGCTTCTCGGAAACCCTTCTCCCATTCCACAGGACAACTTCTTTTTAACACAGTTTCTCTTGATGGGCGTGTAGCAAACCAAAATCACAACTTCAATCGGGAGTTTCAGGGGAGACCCCGCAAAGAGCTGCTGTGGACTGGGGAGCTGCTGATGCATATTCATTTGTAACGTTATTCTTCAGATCTAACTTCTGACGCAAAAATATGATGTTTAAGTTGACATTTTTATCTAAATAAAATGCCAGTTAATGAGACCAGAGTAGTCAATAACACTCTGTAGAGTTAATCCCCTTACACTGTTTAATAACTGTATATATTGCTTTCTAGTTCAGAGCTTTGAACCAAATTCCTCAAACCCAAGTAAAATTACTTTTTTCTGCATTCTGGGAAGGCAACTGATTTTTATCTGAATAAATCTGCTTCTCTAAAAACAGACTCAGAGCTTCTTTTTTCTTTTTTCCTTTTTTTTTTTTCTCTTTATTTTCTTTCTTTCTTTCTTTTTTTTTTTGTGAGTGGGGGGGGAATTTTGTCTGAAGGATTGAGCTGCTTCAAATTAGGCAGTCTGAACAAACGTATTAAGGAAGAAACTGAAACAACAATTTCTAATGAATAATTTATTTATTTTTTTTTATGCTTAAGCTGTTAGGAAATAAACCTTGCCTGGAATGGTATAAATTTGTTGTTTATTGTGAAATACTCTTGTTTTGAAGTCCAAACCAATAAGGTGAGGTCTCTTAAGGTTAAAAAATGTTAATTTCAAAGTCACTTCTGTGTTCAGAAGCTGACTGCTGCTGACAGAGCTTGTGAGCTCTGATCTCACTGAGCAGATGCTGGAAGCATTCTGCAAATTCTTTTTTTTTTTTTTTTTTTTTTTTTGCATGTGGTAAATGCAAATTATTTATTCCAGCAATGAAATATTTTCTTGCTTAATTTTCGTTGACCTAATGCCAGTTCTTATAGCCTAATTTCATTGATATTTATGTGCAAGCCTCCTTCTGCCTTAATTTTCTCTCTGAAAATGAGCATAATATTTTTCTAGAGGTAGCTTATTTCATTGCAAACTAAAGATTGTGAAGTATTTAGTACTACAGCAGCTTGGGCCATGTGCATAGCCCACAGAATATTGTAGTAATTTAGATAGTACTTAAGTGTCTCATTTAACAGGTAGGAAGAGATTTAAAGTACAGAGGATAGGATTTCATTAGAAATTTACTTTCTAATATTTTTTCATAGCATAGAATGAATTTGAATAATAAAGGGAAAGAAGGATGTTTCTCTTCAATTTGGGGCTATAGGTATATGCAGAATAGTGCAATTCCTTTTTTTTTTTTTTTTTTTTTTTTTTTTTTTTAACACAAATGGTAATAGTAAGAGCAAAGGCCAGAAAGCAATGATTGAAAAATGAAGACCAGTATTTGCGTTTTGGAACTGTAGTTTGGAATGGTTTGACAAGGAAACTCAGAGCCTTTACCAGTGACCAGAGACTTTAACCAAGCGCCTGCAATAGGAATTTATGCTGGCTGGCTGGACTCAAACTTTATCTGATATTAGTGTATGTAAACCTTTTATGCACTAGCTGAAGGATTTGAAGACCATTCTGTTTCACATTCAATTTTCCTTGTTGTGATTAAGTGACCCCCCCCAGACTTTGCTTTTTCAGGTAAAGATCAGAAGTGTCATGGGCCAGCTGTGCCACCAGATGTTTTTCTTATGGCTGAGATTACAATGAGATTTGTTTTTGATATTTTGTTTAAATATTTATTTATTAGTATTTCTGCAAGGAGAGGCTGAGTGAGCTGGGATTGTTTGGCATAGAGAAGTCTCTGGAAGATTCCGTATTTCATATAATTTCATATAAATACCTCGTGGCACAGTGTAAGGATGACAGAGCTGGGTTCTTCTCAGTGGTACACAGAGAAAGGGCAGAAGGAAAGAGGGGCAAACTGAAAATCAGGAATTTCCATTTAAACAGGAGAAAAACCTTTTGCTTTAAGGGTCATTAAATACTTGAACAGGTTAATTGGAGAGGCTGTGGAGTCTCCATGCTTGGAGATGTGCAGAATCCAGCTGAACAGAGTCCTGCAGCCTGCTCCAGCTGACCCTCTGTTGAGTAGGATGTGGGACCAGGCACTCTCCAGAGGTGCTTCCAGCCTCAACATGCCTTGGTTCCATGAAACACTTCACAGGTGAGTATATGAAGTTAGAGTGGTGAACTGAGCTTTTCTGCAAATATAGATCAAATAGCTTTAAAGAAAAACATTGCAACAGTCTGCAAAAAATGATTCTTACAGGGAAATGGTGTTTCTATAACTTCTTGGAAGCCTAACTTCTAAAGAGAGAATAATTGAAACACCAGGGACCACTATTCTGCGATTTGCTTCCATTAATGTCCAGACTTAACTCAGGCACAGTTTGTCTCCTGGCATAAGGAAATGTTACGCTTAAATTCAAAAAAGCTCTTGATTTCCTCTTTATTTTTAGTAGAATAAAAGGAGAACATATGGAGTTTCTGTTTTCCCAAAATATTTGTCATTAGTACTGGCTGCTTCGTTTCTTTCAGCAGAATCTTTCCCAAGTGAGTTTTCCTGCAATATAAAAAATAGTTGGGTTGAACAAGATTTCTTGTTGCCACAGGCTTTGTGATTTATCTTGCTTATATTCATTGTCCCTAATTTATTTATTAATTTTGAATTGTAATTGCACAGAGGGGGAGAGAAGGAGCTAATGTTCTGGCATATGGGCTGCACTGTCATTGGAAATGGAGACTTTCAGCCACTCTTGCTGCCCTGAGCCTTATGACCCCAGGCTCCAGACTCTTTTTGCCAGCCTGTTTAGATTCCTGCTTTCTGCTCCCTTCCAATACAAAATTTTAATTATTTTT
This sequence comes from Nettapus auritus, assembly GCA_011076525.1. NCBI lineage: Eukaryota > Metazoa > Chordata > Aves > Anseriformes > Anatidae > Nettapus > Nettapus auritus. The sequence goes on from CM021784.1 coordinate 11,879,802, forward strand.
GCTTTGCCCTCACTACTTCCCTGCCACCGTTCCTCACCAGTTGCCAGCATTTTGTAATAGAGAGCCAGTGGCAGTAATTCAGCACTCTGCTAGTTACGCTGCTGCTCAGAGGGTCACATATACTACAGCCTATTAACATTAGCATAGTAATAGCAGCCAGTATGTGGAATGCACAGTGGGAATGTTGGAAGCTTCTCCAAGGACCCTGAAGATATGTATGGGCCACCCATGAAGCAGAAAAAAAAAAAAAAATGCCCTTTCTGCTTTGAAACGAGCCAATCTGTGCGTTTCATTGATACCCGGAAGCACTGCAATCATTAAGGCTATTACTATGCCTATTATAAATCACAATTTCGTAGCAGTTCATAGATTAGTCACAAAAATTACTTTTAGTCTAATATTTTGTTATACTGAGTTTTTCTACTAGCAATTTCAATCCTTATTAAACAAAATTGTCTTTAAAATAATAATGAATATAGCAATTATCCAAAGATAAGTTGTCAAGATTACAAAAATTGTTCCAGAGAAAGCTGTGTATCAGCTCCGTCTGTCAGTTCATGTCTAGAGAATCATAAAAGGCAGGTCAGTGAAATAAACATTTTTTTACTCACCATTTAGCAGGAAAAATATGTTGGGATTCTTGGTATATGAAGTTAAAACATCAACAGATGAGCTTGTGAGGTTCTTAGAAAATAAAGAAATGGAAGCACTTCAGTAAGTGCAAATTAGGACTAATTTAAAGCATAACATTTAATAACCTCTTTGTTCCCAGTATGATCAAAGCAGTTGTTAATAGATGGCCCTATATAAATTAGCCCTGAGTGGCTGAGAACTACCTGCCATGTAGTTTTGTCTGGCCACAGAGCTTCCTCAGAAAGTCTCACTGATTTCACTGAGAGCTGTCTGTGATGCTACCTGAGCCTGCTCCTGCTAGTTGCTCTCTGTTCTGGGGTGTTTCATGGGCTCAGAGAAAAATAAGGCCAGAAGAGCTCATGAGGAAGTTTCATGAAGCACGCTGCTGCCTCAAGGCATGGGCAGCTCCTTTGTAATTGGGTGGTCCTCAGCGTGGCCTCGAAGGTCTGCTCCTAGGGACCCCAGCCACTACACTGTTTTGCTTCCCTCTCTTTCCTTCACATTTAGACTGAAAGTCTCTTCATACAATTTAAACCCATTGTGATTTGTCATATTCATCATAGAACAGTTGTTGTTTTTAGTTGTGTGTTGTGTTTTTTTTTTTTTTTCAATACACTTAAAAATGTTTTCTTAGCTTCTGTAGGCTGACCCATTTACTTGTTCCATTTCACGTGTCATGTCTGGGCTCCCTCCTCTGAGCCCTCATCTTTGCTCCTAGCACGATGCCCCAAGTTGATCCAACTGTGCCAGCCAAGCCTTGCAGTGCTGACCAGACAAGGACAATTACTTCACCTATTTTGCAGGCAATATTCCAGTTGATTTATCTTATATGAGGATTTTTTTTTAACAGTATGGCACTGTTGACTCATGTTCAGCTTGTGATCCAGTATAACCTCCCACATCATTTTTTGAAGAACTGCTGCCTACCCAGTTATTTTCTGTGTGCACAGTTGATTAATCCTCCTGAATTGGGTTACCTTGCTGCTCTTCCATTTTTTTTTTTTTAATCAGTCTGATCTCTGACTTTAGGATTGTTTTCAATTCTAATCTTGACCTCCAACAGAGCTGCATTTACACCGTTTTCACATCACTCATGGATGCAACAAATGTTGCATCTGTTCTTTATCTGTTCTGTTAGTAAAAGCAGTGAGCAAAACCAGTTCCAAACAGACTGTTGCAGAGCCCATGTGATATAGCCTTCTGCTTTGGCCATGAACCATTGAAACTTATGTTCTGGGTATAGTTATTGAACTTACTAAAATTACAACACTGGTTTGTAATCTGAGCCTTTTATGTCTTGAAGTCATTTGTTTGTGATCTGTAGGAACACAGCTAAATCTAAACGACTCAGTTTGTCAGTAATTATCCTAGAGTTTGTAACATGAGAGTTACCAAAATTGGGATCTTCGAATTTCCTACATCTAGAAACATTCCAGATTAAAAGCCTAGGATAGATTCATGCAAGTTAAATATGATGCTGTTGGTGTGGGAGAGGAAGGAGTGCTTCAGTTCTCATTCCAGTGTTGGACACACTCCGTTTACAGTTTGTTTTCTTAAATGCCCCGACCCAGCTGATGGCCAGCACCAGAGATCTGGCTGTGGCTACAGGACATGTTCCCCAGGGGGGCCTCCCCAGGGGCTCCCATGAGGTCTGCTCGGATAAGGACATTTTGGTTGTAGATGTTACTAATCCCAACGTGAGTTGAAAGAACAGGATTAAATTAAGGCCAGAGGAGTAAATGGGAGTGTTATTTCTATATGAAGAGTGTGGATTCTTAGGTTATGGTCTGTGTTCTTACTGTACTGAGGGCTGGGGATTTGCAGTGCCCCGTTTCCACTCCTGTGATTTATGTCTGATCTTGTGATGAGACGAGGGCAAAGCGTTTGCTCTACGCAGAACTAGTTAGATACAGCACTGTTTCTATCGTAACTGCATTATTCGTTAAGCTTGTTAGAAGGCCCAGCTCACACTTAATTATACAGTTTAGTATCTTTAATTTTGCCTGTTTTTTGTTTGTGTTTTTTTTTGCTCATGCTTCTGCTTTTGTGTGGTACTTCTTTATTTATTTATTTATTAGTAACTAGAAAGAGCTGGATGCGTGCAGATCTGTACAAACTCCCTCTGCTGATAAGATCTGTGTCTGAAGCATCTCACTTCAGGGGGAAGGAAAGAGAATAGGGCTAGTGAATTTCAAGATGGAAAATTATTTATGTCGTATTTTGCCCCAGTGAAAGTGCTTCCTTGGGGAATCGCAAAAAGTCATAATTTCAGGTCCTGCATGCCTTGCTGCTTGTCTTTCAGGAGGCTAATTATTAGTGGCTGGTTGCATAGCTTACTTGAAAACAGAAGGTTTACAAAATTACACATGAAAGGCAACTGTTTTGCTCAGCTCCAGCAGCTTTTTCTGTGTGTGTGTGTGTGTGCCTGAATTATTGAGGTGCATTATTCTTTCATTTCTTTCTCTTTTTATGAAGACTTTTTCACTTGATTCTATGCTTCTATGCCCCCCCCCTTTTTTTTTTTTTTTTCCTTTTTGATCTTCTGTAGAAGATAAAGTAATGTGGGTTAGTGACATTAAAAAATGTCTTTTTGATGTTGGTTTTATTTTTCTTTTCTGGGGAGAAAAGGAACAGGTTGGGGATGAAGAAAGCTATGTGTACAGTTCTTTGGACAAAGGAGAAAACCATAGGTCATGGTAAGAGTTCATGTGATGCAATCTTCTTCAAGGATGACAACTGTTGAAAATATTTGGATTGCGCCCAAGGATTTCCTGATACCATGTTCAAACTACAGCATGAAACCACCGTCAGAAGTTTTGTGATCTCCGGATCACTAAAACTCTACACATTTGTTCAAATAACTGGATAGTAGATTGATTATCTCTGTGTAAAGATTACTGAGAGAGATTTTTGTTGTTTGCCTGGAGTCTGAAACATAAGAGAAACTGAAAGTTAAAGGACTGGTTGCTGTACCCAATAATAAGCAAGCTGTTCCAGTCATACAGCATGGTTTTACCATGCTGATTAGAAACCATGAAGAAGGATTGTATGGGGCAGTTAGACATGTTGGGTTTTGTTGCAGACATAAAAGAGAGGTTTAATCCTGAACAGATCACTGAATACCCGTTGCCTGAGTCTGTGCAGGAGTTTCTGTGAGTGGGGAATTAACTGCAGTGTTTTATTAAAGCTTGATGCAGGCAATGCATTTTACTAGAATAATTTTTCTTTGCATTTTCAATAAAACAAAGTTTTATTTTCCCTTTCTCCTGTGAAATGAGACATAATATTGGTTATATCCTGTTAAAAAGCAGCAGAATTGAGCAGTAGTGGCACAGCTGGTTTTACCTTTATAAGAACATAGCAAGTTTCATTGCCTTGGGAGACATGATGACGAAGCAAAGTTCTGTTAATTCAGCAGTACCATCCTTTTGGCAAAGCAATTGTAAGAGGGGGAATTAAACATCTGTGGAGTGGGGTAGCATCTTAATTAAAATATATATATATTAAAAAAAAAAAAAAAAGATGGTGGCGTATGACATGGAGAGAAGAGGTGTGCAGTGCGGAGTGCAGGAGACCTGGGTGCTCCACATACCTGATGGGCCATGGTTCCTGTTGTGCCTGGACAGCTCAAGAAACAGAGGGTGTTACAGAGATGTAAAGAGAAGACAAGATTGCTGCCACAGTTTATTAAACATCGAGGTGATTTTTCAATTTTCCAGCTACATCCTTTGCGGCCCGTTTCTAATGGCAGTAGGTGTCTACACCTCCAAATGTGCAGGGAATCCACACACCAAGAACCTACTGTTCGAGGGGAAGCTGTCCTAAAAAATAAATGCATAAAATCAAACTAAAGGTTATATACCCAAATCAGTAATACATGCTCAAAAAACGTTAGTATGTGATCAAAGTCATTTAAGTACATCCCTAGCTAGTAAATAGCTTGAGAAGTATAAAATAGAATAATTCTAAAGTTGGAGAAACCTTTGAAGAATACTTTTAAATGGGACTCACTGAAAGCAGGAGATTTAATGCTCACCTATTCAAAAGTGAATACTGAAAAACTTACCGTGGAATGAAGCTACATTTCTTGAATGTAGACACATTTTGGTTTAAGCTCTTTAGTTAAAACAATCAGCTTTTGAAACATTTTTTTAAGTTCTTGTGTAACACATCAGTCAAGCCACACTATTAAGCAGTCTTCTGTTTGTTTGTTTGGTTTTTTTACAAGCCTAATCTGAAGTGTTTTTAAGTCTCAGCTGGCTTTGGAGTAGGTCATTGTGCTACAGAAATAGTGTGAAGAACAACTGCATGTCATTTTTCACATGGCCGTGCCTGAAGGATCTGTTCACTTTCAGTCTTAAAACGTACATCTGTTACCCATCGAAGGATCTCATGTACCAGAACGATTCTCACTTGCCTTCTGTTCTTTCCCCATCATGGTCACCTGTGATTCTACTGAGGAAATAAATTTGATATGTGCGCATTTCTGAGACTCTCTCAGTCTTGGATAAAGAGCTTTTTTGGTTTTATTATGGAACGTTCTTTGATAGCTGAGCAGATAAGCAACAGAAACTGCTCTGAGTTCACTGAGACATTATGTAGTAGTTATGAGTTTATTTAGAAATCAGAGCAAACCAAACTTTGACCCAGTTGGCTTGTTTCCTGACAAGCAATACCCCCTGTTTTTTCCAGTCATGTGTTTTTTCCTAATCCCAGTGGCAATCACTTCTTTGGCACTTACAGTAAGGAGAAAAAAAATAAAATGAAGTAATACATGGCATTTGTTTTGGTCTTAGTCGTGACTGATAAATAGGGATAATATCTGTACTGGTAGCTTTTCGTAGTATATAATCAGATCAAATGAACAAAGTTTTCATTCTTTTGCTTTTTTGTTTGTTTGTTTTGCCATTGTAGGTTCAAAGAGGAAAAATATGTTCATGTATATTACATAAATTCAGATCTATACATCAGTATGTCTTGTGAATTTTAATTTAGCCGCAGTTCTTTTCACACTATAAAAAAAAAAAAAAAAAGGCTTATTGCCTCTCCCTGAGCTTTACAAAACTTTTTCCTTCCTGAATCTCGGTCTGTTGAAGACTCATAATACTGCCAAGTCTACATTGTTCTTTTAATTAAAAGACAAAAAAAAGAAGTGAAACTTCCAGTGGATGTAAATCCTTATAATCCTGAAATGATGTAAATCAGTGCAACTCCTGAAGTCATTGGAACTATTCTGACTTACATCTACCGAAAATCTGGCACATAATATTCCTGCTGGTCTTTTCTTTTACCCAATAGTTGCTCTACGCCGAGTTGGCACTACAAACAAAGCTTTCTCTTACTAAGTGATAGAGGGTGGCATGGCTTCCAGCACTGCTGATTCAGCACAGCAGAGGCCATTTTCCTCATTTCTTTGTGAGCTAGATTAAATTACTCTGCAGGCTGGACTGGAGCCACAGGCCATGGTTTTACAGTCTTATAACATGGTATCCCAGCCCATGGCATCTGAGTGGTCTGGCTGCGTGCAAAGCTCTTCTGCTTCACTGCAAAGCATTTTTCAATTCATCTGTGTCTTTACAAGGCTAATGCCAGCAGCGTTGAAAATATTTTGATTTTCTGGTTGATACAAAATAAAATAAGGTTCCATTAATTGAATGAAGGGATATCATGAGCATCAGGTTAGTATAAAAACTCCACTGTATTTGTTTGTCATGGCAACGTTTCTTTAGATTTGCCTTACAGAACTACAGGGAAATAAATAAAGATTGTAGTTTTTTAATGAATATAACACAGTGAGTTATCCTGTCTGAGTTTGGGGGATTGTGCCTTGAGAGCTGTTTGAGTGGTTTGCCGAAATTTTGGGACCTGGAAATCCTTTTTATTTTTTATTTTTTGTTTTGTTTCTCCGTATAGGGACATTTCTTGTCTGTTCTGAATGGGGTTGGAATTGAACCAAAGGGGTGAGGCAGTGGGATGCACTTTGTGGGATGCATCTTGTTCACATCCTTGGGGGCTGAGATGTGGTATGTCTGTGACTGCAGCATGTGGATAGAGAAATAAAGTGTTTTCAGCTCAATTATGAGTGCTGGCTTCGTGTATTCAAAAAGTATACATATTCTGCCGTGCTCTCCAGTTGAGCTTCATGATTGCAGCTCATAGCAAAATTGGTCAGGCTTTCTTTAGTGGAACATGAATGTTGCTTTGATTTACCCTCGCTCCTCCAATGTTCACGATCAATCCAAAAAGGATTCTGTTCTGGTGAATGGAGAAAGCAACACTGTTAATGAGGGGATAAAAGGTCAAACAGATCAAAAGTAAAAGCCAGCCTGCTTCCAATGTAAAGAACAGTTTAAGTCGATGCTGTCTAATCCAGATGTTAAAATGAAGCTGAAACCAGGCTTAAAGAATTTTCACAACAGGTTTAGAAGTTTCACTCCATCTCTTCTCCCAAGCTTCTTCTGAGTATCTAATCACATTGTTGGCTGACTTTACGAGCTTGCAGTATATCCAAAAGACAGGCACCCCATACATGTGGTTATCTTTGAGTTGTCTTACTGCTCTTCAGTGTTATCTATGCTATTTAAATAAACAAAACCCTCCTGTTTTTAACACAAAGATGGATGTTTTTTTACAATTAAAAAGTATTATCCAGTCAGAATATTTTTCATTACAATAATTCCCATAAGTATGGTACAGAAATAAGGGTCATGCTGCCAGTTTCAATTCCAAAACAAAAACGGACAGATCAGGAAAGTTCTTTCAGTTGTTTCTATTTTCTGAGACCTAGTTCCAGTCTCACAATATCAGGTAGTGTAGCTGAGCAAAGGGTTTATCTATTGATTTCTGAGTGTATTGTGCTGTTAATCTAAAACTTCTTTCCCCAGTGGAATTTCTATTCAGAAGACTCTAGCCAAGTTCAAGAAAGTTATTTGATTTTGGAAGTTTGAAAGAATAATAATAAAAGAAGGATTGATGCAGTTGGATTTTCATGAGCTTAGTCCTCTAGTAAAATATAAAGGCTCCTGCCTCCTGCACGTATCCTTGACAGTTTAGTTCATTATTTAGGAGCAAAGCAGAGTACAGAGATCACTGAAGTTTTACTGTATGAGAATTTCCAATTACGAAACATTTTTAGAGGAAAGTTTCAAGCCTTGGTGATGTAACAAATTATTTAAAAAGAAAAAAAAAAAAGGTTAGTGCAGCTTTTCATAAATTCATGCCTTGTTTCTTAAAACTTAGACCTTTTCTGCTAACTTTTAAACTATTAAAATTCAATGTTAGAAATGCCTTAATGTAATTTCCTAATAAGAGAGATGTGGTAAGGAAATTGTACCGTATATACAGAGGGGCATTGCCCCTCTTACATCTGACATTCTTTAAGTACTTAAGGAAACCAAATGTTTCACAGGAGCAACAGCAGGAGAGTAGATGGTGTAAAAGAAATGGATGAGATGTAATTGGTAGCAAAATGAGGCATTTTTGTGTTTTGGAGATACAATCCTGCCTTGCTGAAGTTGGTTGTCTGGTCTCATAATAGGATTATCCTGTTTCATTGCGATGTTGTCAAATTAAATCAAGGAAAGGGGACTTGTGTCTGAAAGAGCTTCTTTGGGAACGTTCCCTGCTCTGGAGTACAAGAGTTTGTTAGAGATGACAATTATTAGTTCTTCAGCTTTGGAAGTGTACTTGTCTGCTACCCTTTATGCAAAAAATGCAGCTCTTTGGAGGTGTCCGATTAACCTGAGGCGTGATCTTGTTGCACACTCAGATGGGAAGCTGGATGTTAAGAGTGTGCATGAAGAACTACTTGGATATGTGTTAATGTTGTATTAATGATACAGTTGGTTGTTGTTGGTAGCATTTACAGTTTCTTCAGCCCTCATGGTGAGTAACCCACCAGAATTTATTCCTGAATAGTTCCATTTGCTTAAATGGGCTGATTTTCTTAAGTAGGTAGGAATTACATTTTGTTTTATGCTTCAGATTTACTTTAGATGAAAGCCCAAAGCCAGGTTGGACTTGCTTTTCTTTTCAAACTCCTGTTTCAGTGCTGGGTGAATTGGACACAGAGGATTTGGCCTGGTGAACTGTTAAGAGTAACTGAATTTACCGGAGCTAGGGTAAAAAACGTCTCAGTTTAAAACTCGCAGTTTAAAACTGTGCTAAAGATTCAAGTTTTTGAACCAGATAGAAAACAGTAATTTTTAGGTTTTTTTTAATCCCCCATGTAGAAATAAGTGCTCTGGAATATCTGAAACATCCACCAGTATCATTTCACTGCTGAGAATTGGGTAACTGTGTAAAATTATATTGACCTGAGGGGATTGAAATATAGAAGTAGCCATACGCTTAACTGTGCAGGAATCAAACTGTTTTACTGATAGCATTTTATTGATTCATCTTCTCTCGGTGTTACACATAGCCTGAAGGTTTGCAAAATGACCTGGTGATGTTTTTGTATCGTGGACATTGCAATATTGCAGCTCTTCATTGGTATTGAAATTTTATATATGGACTGAGAGCTCTCATAATTATTGAGGTATGTAATGACTGAGACTGCACATGGGTCTTCCAGAGGTTTCATTTCCAGCTGGCAATTCCTCTCTTCTGTTTAAGGATTGCTGTCCTGCCCTTTCTCCGCAGCTACTGAGGTTTCTCCCTGTGGAAAGCGGAACCGAAGCTTGGACTTAATGAAGATGTGTAAATGATTGAAATTGCCTTAACAAGGCAGCACTTCATATACAGTAGCAATGAAAATGTTTCTTGCTGTTTGCAAGGGATACTTTGTCGTTTTCAGAAAGGAACTGTGGTTTCCAGCAGTATTATAAAAATAATAATAACCAAAAAAAAATCCTTCTTATGACAAAGCTTTAAGAAAATGAATGGCTTAAGAAACCGCAATGGCAGATTGTGAATTTAACCTGCATGTGTTAACTAATTAAATTCTTTTGAAAGAGCTAATTTCATGTATTTTATTTAATGAAGGCTTACTTAAAATTTTAATGATGTGGGTCTTTTCTCTTCAGTCGAATGCCATATTGACTCATGACATATTTTTACACAGGCTTCATTCTGCCATGAACAACAGTAGTTGAAAATGTGAGCGTTTGATAAATTATCATTAAATTAGTGTATTGTAGTTGCAGATTTCTGTTAGGGTAGTTCAGTGTGAAATGAATTGATAGCATTATACTTGCTGTTTTTTAAAGGTACAGCACTACTATTGATTACACTTTATCTCAAGTGTTTCATCAGCCTGCTGGCAGGCTTGTTCCCCACACAATTTTAGAAAGTACAAGCCTTTGTGCATTTTTTTTGCTGCAAATTTCCTGCGTGTGCATGTCCTTTTCCACTGTAAATGCTCTGAAAGAGGCTGAGCTGCTCCGTATTTGTGCTGCACCCTCATGCACAGCAGCTCTGTCCCATCCTGGGGCTTTGGGTGCTGCTGCAGGGTGCTGCTAGAAGGCTCTCTGGGTGCCTGGTCCTTTTGGGCTGATCTGCGAGGCTTCCTGATGCTGAGGGCAAAATCAGTTCTGCGAAGGTTTTCTGCATATGCACATGGAACAGGGGGTTCAGCAGAGCAATTGGTGTAATTGTCTGTAGCTGTGATGTGTGGCACAAATGATACTGGAAAAGTGAGAGCTTACATCTTGGGAGTCAATGCTTTCAGATGTTTCTCCCCATTAACTTGAATAGTGGATTTCTTCTGTAAGTCTTGGAAGATGCAGACCTATTTCAATACTAAATGTATTGGAAAAGGATTGCTGTCAAGTCTTGTCCATCTAATTAAATTCCCTTATTAGCACTGGGAAGCAGTCTTCCAAAGATGACATTAGATGAATAATCTTCCCAGCTTCTGTAGGTTAAAATCGTATGGCTTTTAATCAAATACAAAACTAAAATTATATGGCCTTTAATCAAAAGCAGAAACTAAAAGTCCCCAACAACAAAACACAGAAGTGTTGCTCTAATCGCCCGTTTTGTGTGATCTGTGGTAATTCAATATTGCTTAAATACAAATTGGTATTTCAGCTGTCTGTGAAATGTTTTCAGATTTCAGTTACCACAAGTGCTCGATGCTGTGAGGGCTCTGTCGCCTCAAGCTTTGGGCCGACGGCATGCCGGTGCTCACGTCTTTTGCACACTAATAAAGTTTGTCATGATTGATTTTGACGTGCTTAGTCACACGCATGAAACTTTTTGTCATAAAGTCCTACGATCCACTGGTTCAGTCCTTACTGGTGAAGGGATTAATAGGAGTTTGACAGAAAACCAAAATACTCAAATTTGAGTAAGAGCCCTGATGTTGTTTTTGAACAGGTGGGGGACTTGCCATAGGAGGAAGCTACCAAGTGAAATCAAATACACTTTGACCCTTGAGCTTTGCAAATCGGGTTTGAGTGACTGCCAGCAGATGTGCGTTACCCAAATATAAACTACTGACCCTGTGGGACCTGAGAGGCCGGTGAGAGGATGAAGGGGTGCTGCTCCCCTTCGACTTCGTGAGCGCCCTGTACCTTCTACATGGGAGGCCAAGGATGTCGTGGAGGCTGAAAGCTCGCTTCCTTGTATAAATTAAAGAGAAAACTCATTGTGGCAGCAGAAAGGTGCATATTTGTGTAGGGCTGGTAATGGAAAGTATCATCATAATACTGAGCAAAAGACTTCTAAAATTTGTTGGAAGTTTCAAAAAACAAATGCTTGTGTTAATTAGACTAGTTGCCTGTCATCTTTATTCACTAATTTAAACAACAAAAAAACTCGAGTGAAACCAAAGCGTGGTAGAATATATTTCTTAAGTCTCCATGATCAAAGTTTACAGAAGGAGGAAGAAGAATAGTTATGAATACTGCTCATAACTATTTCCTCAAATGCAGATTTGAGATATGTTTTGTATTGTAGCATGAGGACTTTTTTGTAAAATCTAGTTGATGATGAAGTGTTGATGAATGTCATTCGGATATTAGTCATCCTGATCACTTTCAGATGTACATTGTAATGACATTGAGGTCATACAGAAAGAAATGTCTTCAAACAAACGATCAAACGTATTGTTAATGTTTATGTGTCTACACATATTGACTAATATTGGTTCACTGTGTCCTTGCCTTCTTCTGTATCTACCTCGTTATCTTTAATTAAACTGCAAATAATCTTTGAAGTGGAGATTCTTGTTTTCCTGACCGGTGTTTATAAAGCATCAGCGTAGTGGGATCCTAGCCATATGTGGAGTCTTCCAGTTTATATCTTGAAATGAGTGATTAAGAAAAACAAACAGGAGATGCATTTGGGTAACTGTTCAATCTCCTGCTCAGACATTGTGTCGGAGCAGGTTGATAAGAAAATCTGTCCAGTATTTATTTATTTATTTTTATAGGACTGGTGTTTGTTTGTTTTGAAAGAGCTGTGAGGCAGGAGAAGGAAGACAGCTGCTAGCTTTGACTAATTATGAGGGTTCTTCAAGGATGAATGGATGTAAATGGGAGAAAATAATAAAGAGCTATGGCAGTGTGTGTGTTTGGAGGCAGGTGGGAGGTGGTGGTGGTGCCCGCGGCTGTCAGGCATGGAGGGACAGCCGGAGCTGGCTGTGTGATGCTGCGGGAAGCCAGCCCGGCTGGTGCCGTAGCAGTGAAAATTTCCAGTGGTCTCATTTTGCAGTCTTGAAGGAGGATAGAAAATGCCAAGGAAACAGAAAGAAGCCTGCCATAATCATGACACAAGATAACTGGGAAATAATAGAGTACAGTGCAAGAGCTTGTGCTGTCAGCCACTGATGTACATCTTACTCCATTCCCAGCTTCATAATTTGCAGTGAAAATCTTTAGTCGGAAACCAACTGATTTCTTTGTTTCTTTTCATTCTGCTCCTTCTAGATAAGGGAATGAAAGGATTACTTCATAGAGACGTAATTCAAATGTCGATGTTCTGGCTCATTACAGAAAGCAGCACAGCCTCCTTAAAAGAACAAAGCATCAAAATGATACCCCATCTGATCACCTACCTAGCTGTACTCTTAGCAAACTCAGAAACCCCATTATCCTGGAGGATTCAGTACTATGCAAATTCCTCACGTGTGTTTGTCTGTAGCTGATTTATTCTGAATTACAGTTCCCAAGTTGGATGTGCTGTTTCTGTGAGGATTACTTTGAAGTAGCTTTTAATTTATGTCCTTGAGTCCACTTCTACTGCTCTACTGCTGTGTCTGTGGTCACTTGTAGTTTTTAGGTAAGTAGATAAAGGAAGAAGAGGAGGAAGTGGGTCTACTATCCTTAAATATTTATTTATTTATTTATTTATTAATCTGTGAAGAATAAAGAGAACATCTAAAAGTTGGCCACTTGTATTGGACTGCCCAAAACTTGATTTGTAGAAATGCCTTTTAAAATCCTTGTCTTCATTAAAGGATTTAGTTAAATATCTTTCAAATTTAGTTGTTTGTTTGTTTGTTTTTTCCTTCTTCCCTTTTTTGCTCAGTTAGATGAATACTTAGTAGTGAAGTGTGTGCACTTCTGCTCAAAGGTATGCCTAAAAACAGAGACCAAAAGAAAGAAAAATAATCTAGGAGAATTCAGTTAAGTGTCCGCTGGGTTTCAGTGATAGTTTACATTATGATGTTAAGTTCTTTTCAGCAGTTCAGTTGCTGCGACCTTAAAGGAAACTCCTGCAGACTGAGCTTTCTCTATTTCTGGGAGAAGAAATTGTGTATTTTGTGCTTGCATGCTTTTCTACCATATATGGTCCCCACTGAATTTGGACGTTAGGGGTAGTGGCTAAAGGTTTAATTTAAGGATGAGAGTTGTGGATGGCACTTCCTCATAGTGAGTTTCTAAAAATAAAAATATTAATAATAAAATGTGTTTAAAGCTTTTTAACAGCACTTTGTCTGGTTCAGAAGATTTTTTTTTTTTAATTATTATAAAAATAAAAAGGCATGCAAGTGTCCCTGAATAGCTGATAGATTTGGTTTTCCTTGTTTATGGGTAAATCACAGAGGTACATCTGTTCCTCATCTGTATAGTCAAAGTATCTCCAGTTTTTAAGATATTTCTAGACATTCTTTCAGGTTTTAAAGCCAGGTGGAAGATCAGATAGAATTACAGATATGCCCAACTTTCAAAATAATGTTCCTGCCTGAAAACTCTTTTACTTGTATTCCCGGCTTTAATGAGGCACGGTATAAACATCATACTAACTGAAGCAGTGAAAAGGAAAAAAAGCCAACCCAACAATCCACAAGAAGAAAATCTTTCCACATGTTTACAGTAAAGCCAAAATAATTGGGCTGTGTTTATTTAACTTAAATGCTCAGGGATATGTCATCTTATAAAAATGACATTACTGGGCTCAACCAATAAGTAGCGTGTAAGTCAAATGCCAGAGCAGGAAATACTTAGCTTGACTCAAGATTTTATTATTTTTACAAGTTGCTTATACTGCTGTCAATAAAGAGGGCAAATAACTGTACATAAAGCTCTTTGCATGCCATTAATTGTGAGAGTAAGTATGTGCCTTTAGATCACAAACAGCCTGATTTGCATGTGCAATCAGGCAGCTAGGTATCCTGTAGCTAGCCGTTCTACGTCTTAATTGTATCTGCAGTATTGTGTCTGCAGAGTTGGAAGCTTTCTTTTAAAGATCACATCCCTAAAAGTGAAGAACACATAAGCCGTCTCACTGGGGATTTTTGTTTGCTTTGCTTTTTTTTCCTCTAAATTCAATCATTCATTCAAGTAAATATATATACCCTTTGAAAGAATGGCCTGAGGAATCTGACACTGGCCATCAGTTAGTGGATTTTGCTTAGTAATTGCTTCATCTATTCAATATTATTGAAAATACCCTTGAGCAGAATATAGCTGCAGGGGAGCAACACTCTAAAGCAGCAACCTAATTAATGAATCTTATTGCCACTTAGACAAGCATTATGCAGTTGGCCTTGCTTGTCAGTATAGATCTGTTCTTGCGACATTATATATTTGTCCAGAAAACTGTTCTGATTATTAGAAAAATGAATAAAGAGGATTTGCGAGGCTGTTGTTAGGGTCCACAAATGAAGCAGATTGTATTTTCAGCATGCAGTTGCGTTCCTAGCATTACAGATGTCACCAACATCTTATGGCTGTGTCGAACAGCAAATGAATTCTCTTAGCGTTTATCTCAGGAGCCGTGACCAAGATTATTCACTGCATTTAGATGAAGTGAAAACAAAGTCGTCACAGCCAGAGTCTGAAAGCAGGTAAATTGTTTTCATATATTAGAAATGAGAGCAAAACAGAAGTAAAAAACATATTTTGTTTTGTTTTGTGTTTAAAAAATGCAAGCCTTTGTGTGCCTACAGTGAGCACCTGGATTTTTTAGACAGGTTGGTGGATAGAGCGTTTGTCTCCAGTTGGGTAAATTGGGCAATAATGTCTGCTGGTGATGAGCCTTTTCTGAATATCTTTTGAAGGAAGTTAACTTTAATAAAAGTCATCCTAATAGTCAACAAACAATTAGTCTCTAAGAAAATAAATTATGTTTATTCCTGAAATCATTCTAGTAGCAAAAACTGTAACTTTGAGTCAGAGCTTGTATTTTTAACTGTATTGAAGTCACAGATGAATTTAGTGACCAGTCAGTAAGTAAAAAGGTGCATACACTTTTAATAACTGTCATTTGAATCCATGGCTATTACAATCCCCTCTTTATTGAGAAGGTCTCTTCCAGAGCCCAGTTCTGCAAGTCCCCACTGCCATGTCCTATGGCCTCCGTGCATATGAGAACCCACATTAAGGGCCCAGTATTGCTTATAAATCCATTAAATTTATGCAGCATTTTAAAATATAATTTTCTGCTTCTCTGTGGAGGCTCACTGAAACCTGTGATTTCTACTTATGCTTATGAGAGCTCTTTGAATAAAATCACTTCCATTAGTAAATTCCTCTGAAGCAGTTGTGGACCTTTACTGTGAGATGGTCACTGGACCATTTGTCTGTTCTCTGAAGTAACCCTAGTACACGGAGAACTTTGATCCTGAAGCATCATTACTGCTTTGCGTGTTGGTGATTTGCGTGGCAGCTTCTCTGCTTCAGCCTGTTCCTGCTTCTGGAGCTCCTCAGTGAACAACTTAGGCTGGTGTGGATCTGCCCCGCTTCTGCCTTCCCTTCATAGATGATGCAAGCATTCCTTGGCTACATCCTACTGTCTGGTCTTTACTTCTTTTTTTTTCTTCTTCTTTTTTTTCCCCCTTTCTGGGTGACACAGCACATAACACACCTAAATGTGAAATTCTAGGGAGAATTTTTAACACTTGCAAGTGGCACTTGAGTGAGTAATTCCAGCAACTCTAATAGTCAATGAAACAGCCTTTGTCTTATGGTTTGAGTAATAAAAGTGGTATGGTTTAACATTTGTGCTTATATATCAGAAAAAAATAACTTACCTAGCTATTCTGAATCACTTTTCCCTAGTGGACATGGCCACAACATCTTTCAGTGCTGGTCAGTCATTTTCAAGTCAGTGAGCATCTGGGTTGGTTATTAGCCAGCAGAGAGATCAATTAGGGCTACTGGGGGTATGTTAGAAGGAAAGGATTGAAAAACATGAATTTTATTGATCAATTGTCCTGTACAATCAACATCGCTACAAGCAGGTCTTAAAGCTATGTGAGAACTAGATGGAAGTTCTTTTCTGCTCTTGCGTGTCTTTTGAATCGAGAGTGAAATACTCCAGTCAATGGAGACTGCAAATTACTGAGGTTCAGAAATCCAAACTTTGATAAAACAATAAGCTAATTAATAAAGCATAAAAAGTATTGTTAGCTTTAATATGCTGTGCACTGCTGAAGATCCTTTATTTTATGGAGTATATTTGTCTTAAAGTGATTATGTTGCTAATTATAAGGCTCACTAGTCTGTTTAACAGGAGTCCAAATAATTATAATTTGTTTGCAGTTCCCACCCTATGTATTTTCATGCACTAAGACAAATATTTTGCTGAATGATTGATCTCCTGCATGCCTTTTTGTATGTTTATGAAAATTCAATGTTTCAGTTTTGTACTAAGAAAAATATTTCCAATTTTGTTGCTCTTGTTCTGACAGCATGTTAGTAAACTGAAGAAACTTGAGGCTAAGGCCACAGGAGGGATGATTGACTCAGACTGTAACTGAATGTGTTCCTACTAAAGTCCATAACAAAATTCCTTTTGCTGCCAACTACTTTTGTATGATGCATTTTGCATTAAAAAAATGGATGGAAGTTCCTTCATGCTCTTAGTTATTGGTTGTCTTGAAGCAAGAATAAACCTTCCAGCCAGTTCCAGCCTTGAAAGCAAATTGGGAGCCAAGTTCCATGACTCTCTTGGGAGTAACATGAAGAACAAAATTCTTAACAGGCTTTTCTATGAATGCTCAAGTTAGGGCCTCTTGGAATCAGCAGCAGGCATCTAAAATCCGGCATGAACTTGAACACCTAGAGAATGGGTTATTTAATGTTAGGAAAAAAATTGTCAAGCTTTTATAAAAAGCTCAGAAAAATGAGGCCAAACTACCAGCGTCACTGCTAGAGCTGGAGCTGTACTTCAGAAAACGGCTTCAATGAGAAGTCAGCGTTAGGAAATTAACTCTTTGTTTTGTGGCCAAAGAAGGTAAGTACAGTTGTTTCTCTGAATCTAGTTGTAAGTTTGCTGAAGTTTAGGTAGCAAAATGGTTGCTTGAAAAAATACCTAGCAAAAAATTCACTATCTCAGACTTAGATAATAGTTTCTGAAAATAGCTGGGCTGCCAGAATGTCAGTATTTGGAATGAGAAGATTGCTAAGGGGAAATGGCAAGTAATAAGGGGCCTAAAGAGACATGAAAAGCTAGCAGCTTCATTTTACTTTGAGGGAGAGAAAATTGCTTAGCACTACTTATAGCATCTTTCATTCAAAGATCTCAAAGCTTGCTGAACCAAACATAATTCTTTGAAGAGAGGTATAGACTAATGATCACTTTACTCATCATTGAAATGCAGCCGTCTGTACTGGAGCATACTGACTATTTGGCAGCAGGCATCAATGCTACCTCGAAGTTCAGTACAGGAGGTAAAGAGCAAAAATGCAGCTGGGAAGAAGCAAGGACAGCAGAATGCACTGAAATGCCATCAGTTACGTCTGGACACCACAACTCTTAATTTAAAAGAAAGAAAAAGGCTACAAGTGAAAATGCTTCAGCTCTTCTGATACTCACATTTGCTGTTCTGCCAAACTTGTCCCTTATTAGGAAAAAATTGGGGGCAGACAAGGTCCTTGATATTAAAATACCCTAGTGGAACTGTTAGGATTCCATTCTGCTCTAAAACTGGAATGCCAGTTGGCTGTATTAGCCCTTAATACTTTTCTTCTTCAGTGCAAATGTAACTGCATTAATTGGTCATTTATCAACAAACTTGAAAGACGAATACAATTTAGATGGGAAAATAACTAGATTTTTTAATATATAATGGAGAAAAATTGATTTAAGTTGTTCTTACTTTTTGGATGATTGTATCTTTTTTCCTCTCTCCCCCCACTTGTTTCTTACAAGGACAGGAACTCTGGTTTAAATCTTGTTACTGTGAATCAGAAAAGTGCAGCCTTAACAGTGATGCATAAATACAACCGCTTTTACTCTGCAAGTAATAATTGCACCTGTAGCTCTATTAAGAGCTGCTACAATGCATGAACAAGTCCTGAGAGGCTCCAGCATCGATGGTCTGGGCGCTGCAGGAAGAACCCGTGTGTGCCCTTCACAGCACCAGGCTTCAGAGGAGGCGGGGGGGAGAAGACAGAGTGGGAACAACTGATTAACTGCGGCATTAATCGGAATACTTTCTCTGAGTCGTGGAAAATCTTTGCAAGCAAAACATTATTTGATCACTGCTGATTATATATTGTCAGGCGTTTAAGTACATAACTGTGTTTATGCCGAGCTCTCTGAACCAGAAGGAGAAGGAAACTTCCTAATGACCTCCTAGAGAGTCAAGCCCCAAGCATTAGGTCTAGCACTGTATTTTTCATCTGATGCCAGACGGTTCTAAATAGGTCTTAATGCAGCTCCAACAGTTTATGCTATTTAATAAATCTGATCTGTAAAACAGGTCACGTAAAAAAACTAAAAACTTTTCTTCTAATTACAGTAAGATTTTATTGAATGCACATTATACATATAGATCATAATACTTATTAAAAAAGACTATTAAGATTTTACAGTTCAAGATTTTACAGGCAGTGGGAACAGTGGAAGCCTAATGCTTTCTGAGAATCATATCTGCATTAGCAAGATAAAGGACAATTTAGGAAGATTACAAAAGCAATGATTTAGAGTACAACATAAAAATCTGCTGAGAACTAATTCGCAATGCCAGCTGCTGCTAAGCTTCTTAATCTTTATCTAGTTCAATTAAAATCTGAATGTTTGGGATTTCATTAACAACTGGGGACTTGGAAATTACATGCACTTTTACACTGTATTCAACTGCTTATGCACATTATTGGAAGTTGCCTGGAATGTCTTCAGGTAGACTGAGATATAATTAAAACTTAAGTACTTAAAGGATAATGCAGAGGTAAAAGAGGATTATTTTAATTTTTCTGTCAGATCCAATTGACAAAAAAAAAATCTTGCACAAGTCAAAATGAGTTGCAGACCAGTAAGAATTGTAATGCAAGTGATATTTGTGGCTGATTGTGCAATCAGATGTGCAGATCAAATAGCTTCACTGGAGGGCGGAGTGAACTGGATATTGTAATTGTGGCCTGTACTGATTGTGTTTTGTGTGGGGAAGAAAATACTTCACATCTATCGTTCACTTCTGTACTGATGTAACCACGCTGCTATCAATTAATTATGCATTTCAAAGAATCTGCAAGTAGGCCTTTCTAAAATTAAACTAAGCAAAGTGATGAACAAGCTTTTAATCACTTAATACTGTGTATAAAAAATAGTTTCTTTCCATTAATTCCTCAAGAATAATTCTTCTAAAAGGTGTTTTTTTTTTGTTTTGTTTTGTTTTTTGTTTTTTTTTTTTTTTCTTTTCCAGAAGTAGAAAGGGACTTTCTTTTTTTCTTATTATTTTTATTCTTTCTATTTTCTGTGAACATTTTTACCATCTTTGGAATGCCTGCTGGTTTAAATAATTGGAATGAAATCATGTTGGAGTTTAGTAAATAGCAAATATTTGGAAGCAGTCCTTAAAAAGATGAAGATTTAGTTATTTTACGGTATTCCCTGATACAAGAACACTGACTGATCTCTCTTCCCCACGTAACAGGACAGGATTCATGCTGGCAGTATTTCCAAGGAGAGCAGGATGCTGGCAGGGTGATGCCTGCTGACGGGAGTGGAGCTGGGCAGGGTTTCCCCAGGTCAGGGACAGCGCCGTGGGATGTGCTGTCGAAGCTCCAGGTCAAATTCCTAGCTGGTCTCAGTTTTTCTAAGTTTCATACCAGATTGGATTTCTTTCTCTTTAATTATTTAGATCTAATGATCTTAGGTGCCACTATAGGATGTGGAGATAAGAATATTTTCAGAACAAATAAGGGTATTTAAGGTGGTGTGGGTACTGCAGGATAATTGGTACAAGACGTAGAGACAGCCTGGACGTGTTTAAATGGTGTGTTTTGATCAAGTTAACTTTTAAAATGCTAAAATGATAAAAAATAAATTATTCAGTAGTGAAATTACTTAACACTTTTGGAGAAATTTTGTTAACTTTTGTCATAAGAAGTCAAGACTATTCTTAGCAGAAGAAAACAGTGAGGTTTTGCCTGCCTGGCTACTTGATCCTTTTTTTTTATTTTTTTTTTATTTATTTATTTTTTTTCCTCCTTAAGTTGTGCTAACAAAGCAAGACCAGTGTCTAGGATTGCTGCCATATATAGTTTTCAACAGCTATATGCCATTTTTTCCCCTCCATGCTTTTTAATGGAAAGAAGTGTGGCAGGGATGCTCCAGCCAACTAAAGAATTTAAAAAAGAAAAGTGTAAGAATTTGGACTTGAGCATACTTTGGCCAAAGAGAATAGCAAGTGTGTTCTGCTGCCCTGTTTAACGTTTGTACCTGGACAGTTCTTCATATGCTAGGTAAAAAGAGTGCAGCTACCCTCTGAAAGAAGGTTATTTTTCAAGCAAGCAAGTATTGTGAATTTATGTGTACTTGCCATAATGATAGAAAACATACTTTATGGCTGTCTATACGGCTGGAGGAGTCATCGTGTGCTTCCAGTGCACAGCTCACACATGGCAAACTTCAGCGATCCCAAGCTCTGCCAGTTACACTGCTTTGCACAGGGTGGAATGGGTTAGCAGTACGATGAGCACATTTTGAGCAGATCTTTCACCTCTGTTCAGAGGGGTCCAGAGAAAAACCACCCCTGTCTTGAGCATCCCTGCAAGGTAGTTGCTACATGGACACAAAATGTAGCAAACCATGCCCACTGCTGGAAGTGGGTCTTCGAACTGGCAGAGAAGCAGGACTGAGTCATTTTTGTCTGGAGTTGATCCTGTGACTTGAATGAATTCATCATCCAGCCACAGTGTTCCTCGTATATGGAGCCCAGTGAGATATGTAGTACTTCAGCTTTATAGTTCTTAATTTGTTCTGCTATGTGCTGGGATATCTGCCCTCAAAAGAGCAGAAAAACTGTTATTTCCTCTGATCTCTGAATGCATTTAGTATATAGGGGTATTTCTTTAATTGTAGGGTTTATTTTCTGTTTTCAAAGTGGATCAGCCATTAAGTAGCCAGCATAGTACGACAATCTGGACATAAGATCCCTGAGCGTAGGTGTTTTCAAAATTTAAGGGTTTCTATCAAAGGTTTAAAAATAATAATAAAAAATCCTTCCCTTTTTCTTTTGTATAATGAGAAAACTGAAATAAATAAAATGAAGAATATTGATATATCACAAATGGGAACAGTAAATGTGTCGCTAGGGAGACGAGTGGGAGTTGAGAGCAAAGATAACTACAGATCTGATAAGTATCTGTACATTTGGCTTCAGATATGAAAATCAGTGCCACAGATTGATCCTACAGGAGTAATAAATACATATTATCTGTAATTATTCTCGAACTTCATAAACCTTATTTTAATAACATCCTTTGCATCACTTTTTTTCTGAGATCTTTTATTTTTATGACAGTGTCAAGCTTTTTGATTTTAATTTCAAGAAAATTGCTCCAGCTGTTATGGATTTTGTTTCAGCTTCCATTTGAGCATTTCTGTCATTCTCTCGAAACCTGATAAACTGTCCCACTTCTTTTCTCTTGAGGCTAAGAGTTTCCTTTGGAGAGTTCTGGTAGCAGCTTGGAAGGGTTTCTGTTTCTGAGCTATACCTAAATGGTGGCTTTGTTGTTGCTTGTTCATGTGTTTGTTTTAAGGGGACTGAAGGCTGTGAATTTGCAACTTTTTTAAAAATACTATTTCGGATGTAATTCCACCTTACAGTGTTATACTGCAGTGGAAACTGCACAAGATTTTGAACCTTGCACAGCTTTTACTTCAATCACTGCTGAGAGTTTTATCTGCGGAACTCCAGTCATCTGCAACAGGAAAAGCAGGGAATCACCACTACTACCCTGAAGGTGAAGGATCAGCCCTTTGTTAGGAGTCTCTTGGTTTTGAAGGGCTGGAGGCAGACCTCTGCTTGTGCATACCTGCACCTGCTGCTTGCTGAGGGCTGCATCTCATTTGTGCTGATGGTTCTCCCAGTAGTAATGTGGTAACAGCAATTGCAGTTAACAAACAAGTTTGTTCTTGTTGTTGCCCTTTTTTTTTTTTTTGTCAGTGGCAGTGTTTTTTCTCTTCTCTTCTCTTCTCTTCTCTTCTCTTCTCTTCTCTTCTCTT